>JAQIXW010003510.1:0-13053 GCA_034700685.1 Willowsia buskii | reverse complement strand
TTGTAGCTCAGCTCTTTTATTTAGAGTCGCCGCTTGTGACAAGTACATAATATTCTTTCTTCTTGGTTGACAAGAACATGTTCCTTCCTAATTTTTGATAAGGTTTATCGCAGTCGTGTACTGGTTTTCGGCACAAGTGCAAGTGGGACGGTTATTCAATACTCAGAGATTACAAATAATTTTGTTTTTATTACCGGTGTTGATAATGCCTTTAAGTTTAGTTTAATTTTTTTATATTCATCTCGTACTGATTACGTCTCTGATTGAATATATCAGTTAAAAAGTCAAAGACTCCGTTTTGTGTCTGTTTTTTGTTTGTTTGGAAGAGGGTAGCAACTTTAATTGTGAGAATTTCAAAGAAGAATTACGTAGCTTGATGTAAAAGGGAAAGAAATTGCTTATATGAGAAGTGTGTCATTATTACGTCATCGAGAAGCTAAATTACCGTATTATTAATAAGGTGTATATACGATTGTTTGTTTAAATTCAAGAGCTACAAAGCGAATGAATGGCGAGGATGTTTTAGGGAACAAAATTCGAGTTGTGTGCAGCCCACATCGAGAGTATTCAGACAGTTATCCGAACAATTTTCCGGAAGAATTTTTCAGCATGCAGATGAACAAACCAAATCAGGGAGGTCATAATTCTACAAACTCTTGGAAACCGACGTGGAAAAGAGCATCGGAATCATTCCGTCCATCATCTTCTCGTTTCCATTCAACTGAAACTAGCAGCCGATACAATCATCCGTCTACAACTGCAGCATCCAATTCATCCTCTCCAAATGAGACAAGTAGAGACGGGTCTCCAAGCCTTGCGGTAAGAAATGTGTCAAAAATAATTTTCTACTTGTCATTATAGGTTGCTTTTAATCGTATTTGTAGTGGCATAATTAGATTTTAATGTAGCTATCTTGAAACTCATACCATTCTTATTGTTATGCTAATATACAGAAGACTCACAACATGCATTCCGTTCCTGTCCAGTCAGCTCAGCTCAACAATTCTGCTCAATACCAGTCGTGTAATCAGCCAAGTGCTCCAGCTTCTAACTCAACTGCTACCAATCAACTATTTGCATTTCATCAAAATTTGTATCCTAATGCTGAAGGCATGAATGCAAATTTACGTCAAGAATGTCAGACTCCACCTCAGCATCTTCATTCTGATATGCATGGAGCCGCCGGTCCGCGATTGTATTCAACCTTAAATAATTGTGATGGCAGTGCTCCTGTTGCTGTCCAACCTCTAGGCAGTACTAATCAGCATAATTTCGGTATGCAAGTGGATTTCAACAAATTGCCCTCGCCCATTTGTAATGGGATCATGGTACCGCAGCAGTCCAACTACCCTCAGTATTCTTCACCTCCCATTGTGGAATCTCAATCTGCGGGTGCGGTAACCTTAATGAATGGGAACACAGGAAACTATTCCAGGTTTCGTGGTACTGATGGAGGTAAATAGCCAAGATAATGCATTCCTGCAGCCTCTCTCTTCTTATGTCTTTACAGGAGTACGTGATGTTTTCAAAAATAATAATAACGTAAGCTTTAATTACTCATTTAATCTTTCAGACGCATTCGACTTGAATGTAACGAATATCGATCCTGCCATTGGAGATTGGAAGACTATTCGGTCCGCCCTCAACGTTGCGTTTTCCGAGTATGTCACCGTACGAGGTCTCTGGGTTTATACTGCTAGTGATGGGTCCGCAACCGCCGTCGTCAGGCTGAACAACAAAGAGGATGCCCAGTTCGTACTTGCTAAATTACAACGGAGGAAAATTGGAAACAAGCGTATTTTCATATCATTTGATGAAGGTAAGATACCTCTAAAGACTATAAATTCACTTCCAAATCAATAAATAATGAATAGAATGGACTGAATTTATTTAACATATCTTTCTTATTGTGGTAAAGGTTATTCTGTGGACCATGAAACGCTGAAGAAAGAAGTTGGCTCTCTTTTACAAGATGTTCCCCATCACACTCTGCCTCTCTTCAAATTTCGGGAGATGTTTGAAAAGCGCTATAAACGCTCTGTCTCATCATCGGATTTATACAGGATGAAAGACGTTGTTCAGATTGCGGAAACTACTACAAACGCAAACGGAATTTCAACTCCTTCTTCAGGGAGAAATATTTCTCTTTCCGCAGACTGGCAGAGAAAGGTATGCTAATTTCATAATGTATCGCTCTACAATAATGGTATAATAGGAGACTGTACGCGTAAGCAATACTGTATTATTTGTCATTTTCCACAGGATGGAAAAGGATTGGATTTATATTGCAAGCTTCATCCAAGGGGACGAGGAAAGACTGATAAATTACGAATGGGCTGGGCTGAGAAAGAAGCAGAAGTCATGCTACCTAATGTGATAATAGAGATTAAGGTCTTAGGTACAAGAATCCATTCATTGTTACAGTCACATGACGGAAGCTTTCCACTGATCAGGTAAAGTAAAATTATTGTTAAGCTCACATAGTAGTATCAGAGAAATATGGTCGTCGATATCGTTTTGAGAGCTAATGGCATCTTTAAACATTTCAGTTTCCTAGATTGCTACGAGTCTGAGTTTGGCGAGTTGGACCGTGCTAGTGAGGGCCGTGGCGTGCCGTTGGAGCATTTGATTTCGTGTGTGCAAGGGGTAGAAATAGTTTTTGGGGAGAACGGCATGAAGAGAATTCAGTGGCATGGGAAAAAAGACGCTATTGACCACAGTGAGTTTTTGTTTTATTCAGAGTTAAAAAGATGAAAAAGGAATAAAACTAAATTTTAAAAAGTGTGTTTATTTGTAGGCTCAAACTCTCAACTGGCAACCCAGTTGACTCAATTTGGAAGAGAGTTAATCGACCTGTTGAAGACGTTTCCGAAGTGTACTCTGCCATTTGCCAGACTTATTCCATGTTATCACGCGCATTTCGGGAGGTAATTAAAACAAAATCTTCCAAATCTTGAAATATATAAATTCGAAGGATGAAAATTTTGAGAGTGCATGTTTTGTGTGCAGGCAATGTCGTGTTGCAGATTATGGACACTTCAGTCTCTCTGCTCTTCTCCAAACTTTACCTCACATTGTTCAAATCATGGGGGCAGCTCAAAACCGCGTGTTGACCCTTTCACATAGAGCTCAGGTATGCTTTCTCTTATTTTCCCATTTTTACTATTTAACCTAAACACGTGAATAATGTACCATGAATCATTGTAAATAATTTCTGGGCATTGCAGATGAAGAGGTTTGCTACTGATATGCTTAGAGTTCTTAAATCTCAAGGGGGTCTCAAGAAACAAATTTACATGGATGACTTCCCGATCGCCTTCAGCAATGTCTTTCCTCAGCGACAGTTTCAGCCAGAGGATTACGGGTTGTGCTATTTCTCTGATTTAGTCACAGAACTTGTTGAACATTCGACTCTAGTCGCACTGATCAAAGATGAGGATGGCAGAAACATGCTTGCGGTGCCAAAACGAGAGCAAACACCTCAAGAAATTCACAGAACCCGAATTTTCGCAACTGAAGTAAGGCATAGTTTAATTTGGTTGTGTGAATATATTATTAAGCAAGCATTTATATATTATGTATCACTCATAATCCTAGGTCGTTGAGCTACTGCGCCATTCCACTCGGTGCGAATTGGAATTTTCCAAGTTTGTTCCGTACTATCATCATCATTTTCAAAGTAAGTCAAATTACAAGTTCGGTCGTACAATATGAATTGTTGAAGGTGCTTGCTAGTCTTTAAGGGGTACATTGTGGCAGGAAATTATGAAATTAGGTGAATAAACTGCTATTCATATTATGTGAATTTCAGAGCAATGTCGGGTGTCAGAGTATGGCTTCAGCAAGCTTGCAGAACTTTTTGACGCCATTAGTGATACCGTCGTCATTTTGAATCCTGGCGTTACCGACTGTGCTACGGAGGATAAAATAATTCGTTTGACACCCAATGAGCAAACCAAGGTATTTGATCTTTGACTGCATTGTGTGAATGTATGCATGAGGATGAGTTGTACTGATATGACCCCTGTAAATCCTTTTTCGTTCAATAAAGGTTGTTGGAGAGCAAGTGTGCAACATAATTGAGAAAAGACTGAGCAATGTAGAATCCACTCATTTGGATGACCTCGTTGACTGCTTTTTGGAGGAGCATGGGTTTTTACTTCGTCCAGAACTGTGTGATGCTACGTCTATAGAAGATTTACTCTACAACAAGCTCGAAAATTACATCAAGGTACAACAATAATATCCGTTTATACGGTGTCTTTAACTCGCGTGACTCATGTTATAAATTGGAATGTCTTTGTTTGTGCTCATGATTTGTATTGATTTTTTTGATAGATTGATAATGGAGAAATAGTTCCAGTAGATCGTGTTCAAATAGAGGACTTGTCTAAGAAAGCGGAAATAATTTTGCAACAGGCCCCAGAACACAAAATGAAAATGGAGGAGTTCTTGTCTGCTCTCACCGAGCAGTGTGAGAACATGGATGTTGATGAAGTTTTAGTTGAAAAAGATCTTAACAGTATCGTGTCGCAGGATGCAGATGGTAATGGAGAATGCCGCATAGTTAGCTTGGCGCCTTTGAGAGTGTTTGCTTACGAAATAGCGCAGCTGTTGGAAGAAAATGGTGGCATTCTCCCACTACCTACCCTTGAAAATTCATACTATCAAAAGTATATTCATCCTTTATAAAAAAAATTAACATCTGGCAATCAACAAACTGTCGTGTTATAGTAGATCTAATGGATTATTCGTTCATGTAGGTTCGGTCAACCACTACGGCCAGCTCAACTTGGGTATCCCACGGTTCTTCCCATGCTCCAAGCTATTCCAGACATCGTAACCCTGAGGGGAAAGCATAGAACCAAGAAGGTTATCGTTCTTAACTCTTGCAAATCTGCAATGGAGTCTTCTGCATCAGACGAAAGCAGTCTGAGTAATGGGATGCAAACACCGCGAAGTGGATCTGGTGGGGAATACTGGAAGCATAGAGGATCGCGTCCTCACAGCACTGGTTCAGGTTCCAAATATGGAAGGTACAATGATTGGGCAAATTCCCCAAGACGTCGTTCAGCGCCTCCTCCTCCGTTATTTTCTCCATTGAACTCACCTGCGTTCGTTCCTCAGGCTGTTGACGGGAATACTTTTGGGTTTGACCGTCCCACTCCACTTAGCCCACCCGTATGTTTATAATCTTGCATTCTTTAGTATATCTTATTAAATCAGTATCATTATTAAAGTTGCATTGTTTGTGTCAAACATACATACATTTCACAGGTTTACGACGTATGGATGCAAGAGTCAGTTGCGCCAGGGTCGCCTCCGATGTCACCTCCTGTTGTTTGGACTTGTCATCCCATTTTCTACCCTTCATCTCCACCTCCCGGTGGACCAGGAAATATTTTGGTACCCTACTGCTTTTATTCTTTATAGTTTTAGTATTCCTTATCAAAGATGTGTTTTAATATTAAATGCATGCTTTTTTCTTGTGTAGGTGACTTCTCCATATGTGAGAACTGCACCATGGAGTCCTCCTTCAGTAAATGCAAGCTGTTATGATCGTGTCGGGCCACCCACTCAACCCGTAACAATGCTGGGAAGTGAATTTTTGTTCGGTAAGTTGAAAAATGATTGTGATAATTTTGTGTTAATATTAACGCTGCAGTTTTTTTTTCAAATAATGACATGATTTTTTTGTTTTTATTTCTGTCAGGCCAGAACAGATTTTCGGCTACATTTGAAGGTCTTACTGTGGACACCGGAAACGAGGCCTAATTCTGATTACATTTTTTTTGTTCAAAGAAACTTTCGTACTGAAAATCAAGTATTTAGTACTAGATGATATTATTACTGTTATTGGAATGGCTATGTAGTCATTATGTTACTATATTTTCTGTTAGGATTAGTTTTCCAGTATGCAACATTAGTATCCACTGTAGTAAGTAGTAGTAGTAGTAAGTATCCACTGGAGCGAGATATATTTTTAACAAGTATCTGGGTCATGACTTCACACAATTTATTATCTTAAACTGTTTCTTTTCTAAAAAGATATTTTTGTTAATGCATCAGGTGCATTGAAGGACTTCCAACAAAATAATGCATACTTAGTATAGCTAGTTATCAGAGAGATGTTATTTTGAATTATTTTCTCAACGAGTTGATGGATGGAAAAGTTATATATTTAGTTAGGATTGTATTCTGGCTGTACTTATTTCTAATCAATTTACAGCGCTTTAATTTTTTATGTGAAACTTTAATGTTAAAAGGTATATAATTATAATTACTGCTAGAGTTAGATTTCTATCTTGTCGTTTGTATGTGAGACGGAGTCGACGCTTTAGAATGATTTTGAAACATGTAATAAACAGTATTTTATATTATGAAATTATGTGGATGGTGTGTTTAAATTGATTTTAATGTGTGCCTCATGCATAAAAGAAACATACACGCAATTACTTTTACAAATTGATGGTACACGGTACAGCTTTTATTATTTACGTCCATGCCACTTTTGAAATAATTTACAAGAATAAATACAAAATATTCATAAAAACAAATAATTTACACTCACTCCTCTAGAAAAACAGATGTAAAACCAACTAAAACAATTTCATAAACCTTATATTCTTTTGTAGTTTTCATATACCTAAGTTCAAGTTAACACATTAGCTTGAATCGAATACGACAAAATACATTAAAATCACAAGCTACATGAGTGATAGGAAAAGCAACTCAAAAGTAAAAAATGTAAGTTTTTATTTTGGTTGATGAAAGATTGAATTCCATTTGAACTGGACATATTATACACTCTACTGGCGTTGAGGGAATAAACAGCATAATATCTCGTTTTGAGTTTTGTCTGGGCAGTATAGTAATAGCCCACAACTTTGCATTAACACATCATCATGCTTCCCGTTGTAGCAGAAATTTATAGGTAACATTGACATAATTTTTTATTGTAACTAAAACTAATTTGCTTACTTTCAACCACAAGAGATATCATGCATCACAAGACTAAAAGGAGGTTGGTAGAGATTCTACTAGAGAATCTTAAAATAATACTTTACATCATTAAAAAAAATCATTAACCATTCATGACAAACATTATAAGTAGAACTGATTTTCTTGATGCAGATCTTTTAGTATGTACAGCTATAATTGTTGTCTGTACATAGAAAATCACTTTGATTTGATCACAAATAAATACCTATTTTACAAACTTGTCACACTATACATTGCGTATAATAGTTTTGTTTTACCAATTTAATCTCAAACTTAATGCAACCCAATTGCTTATATTTGATTTAAGTTGCATTGTCATTTATAAAATTGTGTACTACCTGACTCTCCAACTAAATTACTAGTACAAATAGACACTACAGTCAAAGTGTCAAATATAATATATATAAAAAAGTACAGAAAAAAAGATTGGCACAGGTCTCTCCAAAAAAATAACAATTATCTTAAAAGAGTAACAACAACATACATAATTTCTTTACCTTATTTTGTCCTTTTTCTTTGTTGCTATTTATTATCATAATGAAATTAACAAATTACACCTAGCTTCAGTTTGTACAATATAAACAGAATATCGAATTTATGGTGCTTCTAATACACGTACACTGCAATGAAACTTCACAATAATGCCAAAGCAGACTGCGCTGTTTTAATGTACGGTAACAGAAAGTAATAGCACTATTCAAAGTACTAAAAATGCACTGTACCATACAACACTAATATTTTAAGGTTGCGTCTTTCATGTAAAAAGTCTTTGTTGCAAAGAGGACCGGTCAAAATTTTTCAGATTTCAATTGTGTTAAGAATTCATGGACTTTGAATCAATTTTCATTTGAAATGGAACGGACTAACGGACAACAGAAAAGCAATGATTGGAGGACTTATAACAACTGTAAAACGGTAATTATTTGTCCTTTTAAAAGAATTTACGCTGCAAATTCCAGCATTATTTCTTTTTTCGACAACAGATTGCTCATTTCGTAGATTTGCATGTAAAAACCTGACTAGATAAAATTATGCAAAAAACGTCATTACTTAACTATCAAAATAAGTTGTATCGTATCGTATAACAAGCAGGAAATGTTGTTGTTTTTTCTCAAAAACATCAAAATTCTTGAAACAAAAGAATTTCATTATTTAAAATTTTGTTTGGGGAATTTTCCATAAACCATTTTCTGTAGCCAAATACTAAATACATCTCTTAAATTTGAGCAAAATTCTACCTTTTCCGCATTAAAGTTTTTTATCAAAATGGCTGTCTATAAATACACTACGAGTATTTCTACAAAATAAATATATTGCAATAATAATAAAGTCTAAAAACTAAATGCGTCAGTCAGTTTGTCCTACATAGAATACACTACATGTCATGCAGTTTATCTGGACGGTGCTTTTTGTCAGTCACATCTCTTATTTGCTTTTATTTGAAAACAGCTCTTACTCCCATTCTGAAGGCGTCCCATACTTTGTTCACAAAGTACTGCTTGAAGCAATACACTCCGTGATGAGGATCATTGGCATTTGTGAAACCATACACCACTCTATTCCCAAAGTCATACAGCTTATTTCCAGTGTCTGGAAAATTCGGAGGTCCCACCAAAATGTCAAAAATTCCTGTACCAGGATCTGGATCTTCTGTCAAGATGTCGTTGGGGTTGTGTCCCTTTGACGTACCACCATGTCTAGAAAATACGAAAAAGAAGAAAATGTCAAAATTCAAACTTTGCAAACATTTTGCAGTAAACTATAAAGGCAATATTCTACTCTGATGAGCAATGTACCGTTTGTATTCATCACGTCGTCTATTAAGAAGTCTTCCATATCCCGGGTCACCAGGAACCACTCCAAATGTGGATATAAAAAATGGTTTCGCGGCATTTGCAATTACATCTACAATGTCATTGCTTTCTGTATTGTCGCTGCTGGAGGGTTTATCAACGCCCAACTTGTCATTCGGACTGCTACTGCTGCTAGAACTTCCCGGCTTATTGGATGGCCTGGGAGGTCTTCCTGGTCCAGGTGAAAATATGTGCTTGATATAGCTGGATACCATATTTTGGACCATGCTTGCAATCATTTCTGTTGCTCCACCTCCGGAACTTGGGGGTGGTCTCGCGTTCACAGGTTTTGAGTTGGATGAAGTCATTTCAGGTTCATCTATTTCATTAGAGTTCAACTCGTCACTGTCCCTCAACGGGTTTTTCGAGCTTACAGGGCGTTTGTTGCTGCTTCCACCACTTGGTCCCCAACTATCGTCGGGGTCAGGCCTAGTAGGACGTGGTGGAGGTGGCGGTGGCGGGCCGTTGGAATTAGGTGGGGTTAAGAAAGTCGTAACGAGGTTATTGACCATGCTATGAACAGCAGGATTATTCGCTACTTGAGCCACTAATGGGATCGCTGTTTGCATCATATTTGTCACTTTGTCACCCTCATTGTTGCCTCCACTGGACATGGCTGTTTGCATTAACATATTGGCTATATTCAGCAAGTTGCCAGCTGAAGGACCATCTTTTCCGGTTGTTGGTGGGGACAGTTGTTTCCTCTGTGGTGACATTTGAGGTGGAGGTCCCATTTGTCCTCGTTGATTTCCAGTTAATTGTGGAGAATTTCGGTCACCAATCATCTCCTCTCCTCCAGGATGCCTTCGGGGTCGTGCGATTTCAGCAAGGTTAACATTATTGCCACTGCTTTCAATGTGACTTCTCCTGGACGGTGAATTAGTTTGCATTGCTTCTACAGAATATGGAACATTGTTCCTGTAGACCTTGGGGAAAACTTGGGAATAGCGGTCATAGCTGCTGCTAGTCTCAGGATGTGTCGGAACAAACGAACTTTGTCTGCTAGTACTGCCGTCATTGCTTTGTGGTTGGATTGTTCGTAGAGGAACATACTGGGTGTCTGCAGCTGGCATTGAAGCTGGTGGTGAAGGTGCAGCTTGATAGGATCTAGGAGATTTTGATTCAAATTCTGTTGGAAGTGAGACAGTTCTGGATTGTGGCCTGACTCTTCTTACAGTGTGTCGTCTACGAACAGTTCCACTGTTGTTACTTCCGCTACTTCTTCCCGTAACACGTCCGTCTGGTGAGCTTGAGTAACTTCTGGAAACACTTACACCTCTCCTTACCCTTCTGTTTCCGGGTATCCGTGAATGGTCGTATTGCTCATAAGCACCAAAACTGTTTCCTGGCAGCTGTGGAATCGGTTGAATATAATTTGTCAATTCTGATGCCAAGCCGTTATCATATGGATTGGGAGACGGTGGCACAGCTTGTGGTGCTTGAGGAGACTGGGGAAGTCTAGCTCCTATTGGGGGCAATGGGCGATCAGGTCCAAACACACGTTCCAGCAAACTCTGAGTAGCAGGGACAAGTCCACCTTCATTTTTCACATTGTACATTGAATATTCTAGGTAACAGTAGCCAAGACTAAACTCGCGAGGCCACTTGATATACCTATCTTGATAGTGAGTTAACCACCCTCCATGGTTAATTCTTTCCAAGAGTTGAACTGCTGTCGTTTCAGGCAAAACAGATCGTACCCCTTCGAATATCTCACCATACCCCAAACCTTCCATCAAAGTCTCAAAGAACTTGAGTGCCTCCGACATAACAGTGGCATTTAGAGGTTTGGAGGGGATAGGAGAAGGGGTAGTATAAGGATTTATGGTTTCACTGCTGCTATCATCATTATCTCCCTCTTTCTGTGCTTGGTCATCCTCACTTTCTTCGTCTTTGTCTCCAGTGTCTGGTGCTTCTGTCTCTTCTTCTCCATCGTCCAAGCTGGGTCGCGTAAGGGAAGTTGGGGATACCTTGTTGTTGCTGCTTTCTCCAGAAGAGGGATCCAATTCTTCATCATCTTCATCTTCGCAGACATTATTGGGACAACGTTTGATTACAATTAGACGAGGACGACGACCATTTCTGGCAGATTTTCTTGTTGATGTTTCCTCTGGATGATAGTTTGGACATCTAACAATGATTGATACAACAAAGAGTTATATTATAGAGTTTACGAATTTTGTTGAATCTACACTAAATAAACCATCAATACGTTAGAGCTTGGCTTTTTATTACCTTTTGGGTACATGACCTTGACAGCACAGAGGTTCATGAAGGCTGACTCCAGCGTAAATCCAGTGCTCGTCACACCATCGGTAGTAGCCTCCAAGCCATTTTGGTTCCGTCAAGGCAGCATTATTATCCTCTTCCAGTTCTGCATTATTTCCACTTTTCTCTGCATTTAATTCTGACCGCGCTCCAAGAGGGCTAGGTCCAACAAAAAATTTCCATTTCTTCTGTTCGTCAAGTTGGGCGAGAGTTTGTCGACTCGTACCCTCAAAGTTTCTTGGAGCAGGAACCTTATGTGACTCATTAAACCGTTGACAAGCCAAGGTTCGTGTAGCGGCAAGTACCACCGTTTGTACTAATGGAGTGTTTTCTTGGTTTCCAGACATCGCCTGAATCAATTGGCGACAAATTGTTGCACATGATATTTTGTCATCGGAGGCACTGCAATTTGCTGCAACTGGCAATCCTGAAATAACGCATACCATAACATTATTTTCATAGCTTGTATAATGTTTCTCCTCCAGAAGAGAATCGCCAACGCTTCATTGTGACACCTTAATTCTTCATTTGTGTTTGAGGTGTGGGGTTTTCCGTTTTGAAAAAAGAATTATTCTGGTTCGATTGTTGTTACATAATTTTACACGCAAAGATTTATTGTTGTGCATTAAACGTTCATATAGACTTTGTTTGAACCCCTTCCGCATAACCTTGAACTTGGTCTCTGCAATTCGCTAGATGCAGCTTTTCCTGACAAAGGCCTTGAAGAGACTTGAGGAGACTTGCTCATAATAATACATCTTTTTAAAATGTTCACTCTTGCTCTTCTTTGTATGCTTGCAAAGGGAAGGGTAATGAACTTTCAAGGTTTTCCAAGACGGAAATTATAGAATTGGTCAAGGACCCACTCAAGGGTTCAGAAAGAACGAAAAGTTGAAAGGGATGAATAAAGCCCATTTATAGAATGTAAAAAACAATTCTTTCCTACCCCAACCCGATAAAGATACAAACGGTAATACGTATGCTTTGTTGTATATTCTTGAAGTCACCCTGCTGAACAGTAGAAATATGATATCGTATTTCGAATCCAGCTATCCAGTCCCCCATAATAACTTTGCCTGCTCTATCATTATTTTTTCTCCATACAAGGTTGAAACATGAACACGTATTCCGAGCAAGATCTCTTTTCCCTAAGTAATCTACTACTCATATAAAAAAATCACTATCATCATGATAGAAAGAAAGAGATAATCGGCCAAATCGGTTATACTGCCTGCTCTGGTACCACTGGTACCCTTCATGTTTAAGCATAACAAATAATATTACAAAGCCCATCCTGAGTTCAAAGAACTTTCAAGGATTTTAGGGTTGCATTGGTGCATCCTTGAAGTGCACGCAGAAGCCAGGTAAATTCTTCAAAAAACCTTTTTCATCCCTTCTTTCATTCTATGTATACCTAAATATGAACATCCTTCCATTTTTTACAGGTCTTTGAACCCTTGCTTACCTACATTCTTAGAAATTCTTTTTGAAGGACTGGAAAATTCTACTTTTGACATAGCTAACAATAGAACATCTCGGAGATATTCTTACCTGCAAGCACCGGTTTTGCGTCTGCTGAAAACGTGAGGGTTCCAGTTCCAAGTAAAAATACACCACATTGGCAGGTTGCGCTGTCACTGTTGACGCTATTGGCATTAGCATCTGCTAATACTTTCGGGGCAAATAAGCACATCAAACATAATAATCCGGTGATTCCCATGGTTGGGCTGTTCCGATGGGTCGATTTCGACCCTTTCCTTGTCATCTTGAAAATCTGTAATGCACACAACGAAGAATAAATTGCAATTATTAATCTGTCTTTGCCCCAATATAGTAACTTATTGCCCTACTTAAAAGCAATATTATGCCAATTATATATCTTGCTAACTTGTGCTAACCAGTAGTATAATGATCAATGAACTATAAAATG
>JAQIXW010003509.1:0-13054 GCA_034700685.1 Willowsia buskii | reverse complement strand
TTACTTACTTGAGCATAGTCAGAGTTGAGTAGTGTGTTTTGCTTTGATCGGCAACATAAAAGCGGCTTATCATTTTTCCTTCGGCAGGTACACAGTATAGTGGAAAGCATTGCCACAAGGACCATCACGTAATATGCAATCAGCAACACGAACTCTTCTTTCACTTTTGATTCCTCATTTGCCATCAGTGCAACACTGAAGTTAAAACACAAAAGTTTGTTACCAAGTTTCCGGTGTGTTTAAGTCTCAAAAATTATTCATTCTATATGAAGTGAAATTGTGAAAGTGGGCGAACTTCAAGGACACATGCAAATGCATTACCTATCTACATATTTCTATCATAGTGCATATGAGAAATTAGTGCCATAATATGATAGCATAATTTATCAGCAAATTTCTTGTTTTTACAGTTTTGGTCGAGAGGATATGGATCATTAAATGAATTAATTGTAACGTGGAAAATATCCCATCTGGTAATATTCCAAGTTAATTTCAGTCGACTAGATCATCCGTATGCATGATTGGCTAACAGGTGAACAGAGTTCTCATCGGAACTTCCCCCAACGGAAGCCTAATTTGAAGCATTGTATTTCACTATTTTGAGCTTAAAAACTTACACAAAAACTGCAAACATTTTACGTAATTTATTATTGCTTAACTACTTTATAATTTATGAAGAAGTTTAAATGTCTGTATCAGTTAAAAATATAAATCTACAGGGAGAATATTGGAATATTATTTCTAATTTAGCTTAAATGAACTTCCCATGTAAATAAATAAGTGGGTTTTTATACATGTAACCAATATTAGTGTTTTAGGTATAAATCGATTATTAATATTTGTGTGTCAGCTTACCCCTTTTGAAGATAGCTTTGCCGATGTAAGAAGTTTTTTTACTAGTCAAGCTGTATCGTAATTCTTGGTTTCAGGAATGCACTGTATGAATTAGAAGCAAATAGCTGTTTAAAAAAGGATTTAATTGGAGAGAACTTTTTTTTACATTTTACGGTGGTTTTAAAGTATTTGAGCACTCAAACACAAACTAAACACACTTGAATTTTCTAATCTTAAAAATTGAACTGAATAACTTTTATCAGAAAGGTTCCAGTTGTGTAGGCCATGACTGAAAATATGTGACTGAACTTCTGAAGAGCGTAGCGGTGGGTAATACCTCAGATTTTTTCTCTATTCGTTACCTCATTCAGAATGCTCAAATATTTATGAAAGTCTTTCAACCAAAAAACTATACAATCTGCCACTTTCTCACATTTCTATCATAATGGATATATATTCATTCTTATAGGGACAGAGAAAGTTTGAAGGCTCCAAGGAAAAGAATTTGGTATAAGTTTCATTGACGGTGAGAGTGCTACTTTAGCTTACCTTCATTTTTCAAACGTTTACACAAAAGAACTCTCAGAGATCGGCACACTCTTTATGGGAGTGGTAGCGTGGCAAGCAAAAATATTCTAAAAACAAGCCATATTTTGAAATTGTAGTAAATTCGAAAATGTGTATTTCAATATGCATATTTCGGCTAACTGACAGGTTGGATTGAACCTAATTTGAAGGGCAAGTAAAAACTTAAGGAGAGATTATTGTGAGTTGAGTAAATGTTGGCCAACCTCTGGTGCGGATGCGTAGGCCTCATTAAAATTTATAGTGAGCGTCATAACTTCCTCTTGCATAATATTATGTAATGAAATGCTGGAAAGGACAAGCTCAAATACTACTGGCGTATATACATTACGTAAAATATTAAAAAGTTGCAAATTATTTCAAGCTATTGTTCCGGAGACCCTGAGCTCGGGAAGTTTCAAGTTAGAAACCGGAAAGAAAGCAAATGCACTCATACTGCTAGCCGGAACAATATACAAAAAATATAGGTAATAACAATACTAACGAGGGATTTCGCAATATTTTTTACGCAGTTGACATCGTAGTGGAATATAAAGCTATTCAAAAGATAGACAACAAATGAGCATCAGTTCCTAAATCCCATTTATCTAGAAAATTTCACTCAAAATTTGGTCTAAAGCTCATTATATTAAGATGCGGAATTGAACAAAAGTTGACACATCATATTGAATATTGAGGAAAGAGGAAAAAAATAGTGGAGCAAGATATCTGGAGAATGTAGATGATGACGCAAGTATTATGAATAGGATGATTGTGAATGTGTCGTCAACAAGTCAAAACACTCAGTTTCAACATATTATGTAACCAAGAGCTGGATGGCGTAAGTCGAAATACGGCTATCATTCTTTATAAAATGTTAAGAAGTCGCAAAATCAAGTTGTTCCGGAGACCAGGGGCTAAAAATAGTTTTAATTCAAGAAACAGAGAGTTACTTTTATGCGTTTTGCAATCATTTTACAAAAGTTAGAAAAGACGAATGAAATTTAGGCTTAGTGCAAAGCGGAGCAATAAAATGCTAACAATATTATCAGTTTTTATTTATTAACAACATATGTTCGCAATTTTGTGTGAACTGCCACAATAAGTCCTATTAATAGATATACCGTCACTATGAACGTTGAAGCTAACACTGGCTGAAACCAATATACAACAAAGGGCATTGAATCATAGATTTTGATACTGGCCGAAATATAAATCTCACATGTCCAGAAACAAACTGATGCCGCAATTTCGAAAGGTAAGGATAAAGGTTCTCGCAGTATACTCATTGCAATCCGTAAACCATCATAGTATTTCAAAAACCTCTCAAATTTCAAATATTTGAATGCTCTACATTTCAATGGCACCAGCTCACTGATAATTTCCAAACTTGTGATCAACATCTTCAGAAGATACACATAGATCAATACTACAAAACTAAGGAAATGACATGGTTACATTGCACAAATACTCGTGCAAACTATACGAACAACAAAATTCTAGCACAAAAAACAAGGGAAAGTACCGTATTTTGAAATTAGTACTGTTTTTTGTACTTTTGTATCCTTCATTGATTCGGAATACTTGTTTCTCCAAAATCCATTCTAAAATGCAGGGAGAATATTTTTGTTGGATTTGGAATAGGTAGGTGTGCACCAGAAATGCCTGGGAACTATATAACTTTTGTGGCTTCATTTTTAGCTTTGTCGAGATCTAGATGTGTGAGAAGTAAGGGGTCAACTACTTTTATTGACGAAAACAAAACTTCAATATATATCGTTTGATAAGGAAGAAAATTTTAGTAGGCGTCGTATCCAGTTCTGCTTTACACATTGAAACCGATCAGGTAGGAAGCAGTGGAGGTGATAAAATATTTATTAAAATTTATATAACTTTTAGCTGTCTGAAAAAAATATAACTATATTCACTTTATTTGGTAGTCTTAGGTAGAGTAAATGAGCGAAACATAAATTTTAATTATTTTTCCCAGCATTTGAGGCCCGCATGTAATATGTAATAACTAATGAATGCTCATATCCAGCCAGCTTTCTCTTACCATAACGCCCACTAAATTTTTCTTACCTGCATCGCTTTATGCCTACATGTTCTTTTGTCTTACTAAAGTGTATCGTAAACATAGAGTAAACCTGACAACCGGATACAGAAATCTTGCGACGATTGAGGAGGGAGATTTTACATAAAATGCTTACATTTAGGCAATATTAAACTTCACAAAATGACATGCGATTTTAAACACCAATTCCAAATATAATTACATATGCTTATATGGCATAGTTCATACATCGTGTCGAATATGATAGAATTATGAAAATTTTAGGTATGTACGTAATTTAGAATGTAATTTTTAATATTCGCGTTTTAATATCTTCACTTCCGTTTCTGAAACGTTTTCGCATTTCGACAACGAGAAAACGACAGAACACCTGTTCAGCTCCTATGACGATTCAAAAAAACAACAAATTGCATTGCAAAATAGTTTTTCTCAGTGTAAATTCAGAATAGAATTTTATTTCAGATATATTTTTCATTTTTAGCACGAATGCATGTCATTTGGCTAAAGAATTTCAAACAACACGTAAATGGTTTAATTTACAAAGCTTTCTTTAAATTGTAAAGATTCATCATACATATTGAATGAATACATTGCAAAATATAAAAAGGTTTGTAATATTATTTTTAATATGTGAAGTCAGAAATTTTGCAATTTGCTAACATACAATGCCTCACTTATGTGTTTTCAAGCTCTTTCTCTAACTCTAAAGATATGTTTATATATTTTCTAACAACTGGAATAATATAACCTGTTTTAATAATAAAAACAACCAAATTCCGTTATACATCGCATCCGCAGTTGTGAAAAGTTTCTGCTTAAATGCTTACACTTGGAAAGACTCCCCAGCTTCTTGGCTCTCTTCCTGTAAAAAGTTAAAGAAATTATGAAGTGTAAAAATATTTTGTAGATGTTTTAATTGAAATATTTAGGCAATAATTGATCGCTGAAGAGATAATATTTGCTTCATATAAATCAATTTACCTGTTGTGCTTCACAAATAACATCCAACTTGAGCATCACTGTTTCTCTTTTGGCAGTAGCCTTCCTGCATGCAGAGCATGACTTTATTGAGCTTCGGAAATTGCAGAAGGGAAGGTTAGCATTATAAATGGTGGGTGTGTTTATACAGCCTGTATAATTTCCTGCATTGTTTTCCGCATCACATTCATTGTTCTCCTTCTTTTTGAATATGGCCAAAGAAAT
Source organism: Willowsia buskii (assembly GCA_034700685.1). Taxonomy (NCBI): domain Eukaryota; kingdom Metazoa; phylum Arthropoda; class Collembola; order Entomobryomorpha; family Entomobryidae; genus Willowsia; species Willowsia buskii. The sequence goes on along the minus strand of JAQIXW010003509.1, from coordinate 8,379 downwards.
ACTGGGAATACACTGAAAAGAGAAAAAAAACATATTGCAAGTATCTTATAAAACGGTTACACAATATTTTTTACACATATATGGAAATTTTGATTCCCCTTAGGGAAAATTGTCAAGTTTTAATATCTACTTACTTGAGCATAGTCAGAGTTGAGTAGTGTATTTTGTTTCGATCCGCAACATAAAAGCGGCTTATCATTTTTCCTTCGGCAGGTACACAATATGGTAGAAAGCATTGCTACAAGGACCATCACGTAATATGCAATCAGCAAGATGAATTCTTCTTTCAATTTTGATTCCTCATTTGCCATTAATGCAGCACTGAAGTTAAAATACAAACGTTTTTTTACCAAGTTTCCTGTTGTGGGTTTAAGCCTAAACAATTATTCATTACCTATGAAATGAAATGTGTAAAAGTGGGCGAGCTTCAAGGACACATGCAAATATATTACCTATCCACCATTTTGTATTATGCTGACGATGAGAAAATACTGCCATAATATTATTGTATAATATTTTAGCAAATTTTCTGTTTTAAATTTATGGTTGAGTGGACATGGCACATTAAATGAATAATCTGTAAAGTGGAAAACATTCCACCTGGCAAAATCTTATGTAATATTCCAAATTAAATTATTCATAAGTAGACTGGAACATCCGCATGCATGATTAGCTAACACGTAAACAGAGTTCTCATCGGAACTTCCGCCAACGGAAGCTTAATTTAAAGCATTGCATTTTTTATTTTAAGCTTAAAAACTCCAGCGTCACGAAAACTATAACCATATTACGTGTTTTATTATTGCTTAATGTTATATTACTTTCTAACTTTTGAAGTTGGTTAGATGTCCGTATTAGTTGAAAATATAAATCTACGGATATTTGAATAGTATTTTTATAATTTACTTTCAAATAAACTCCATATGGAGTTTTGTATCCACCCTCCTTTTTTTCGTACTTTCGCAGAAATAATATAATACAAACTTATATTTTTTGTAGACACTTTTATGAAACAATAATTTTAGCATTATTAATGCATTAAATTAATTTATTGAAACAATGAAGCAAAAAAAGAAATGGAAAATCAATTTATTGAAAAAATGGAAAATGGTTCGAATGGGCAATGCGTATTTTAGACCCTGAGTATTTAAGAATTTTAAAATCTTTTACGCATAAACCGAGTGTGAATATTAAAATGTGCCAACTTACCCCTTTTGAATATAGCGTTGCCAATGTGAGAAGCTTTTTTACTGGTCAAGTCCGATCGTGATTTTTGGTTTCAGGTGTGCACTGTATGCACCAAAAGCAAATCACAAATATTTTTAAAAAATGAACTAGTTGGAGGAAATCTTTTCACATTTTTCAAAGCATACAAGCACTCAATAAAAATAAAACACATTTATGTTCTTTAAATTGAACTGAATCAGGAAACTATTATCAGGAAAGTTCCAGTTGTGTAAGGCATGACTGAAAATATGTGACTGAACGTTCTGGAGAGAAAAGCGAAAAGGTAATACCTCAGAGATTTTTTTTGCTCTTATTCATTACCTCTTTTAGAGTGTTTAAATATTTATGAAAGTCTTTCAACCATAAAACCATACAATATGCCACTTTCTCACATTGGTATCAAATTACATATAAAATCATACGTATTAGAAGAGAGAAAGTTTGAAGGCTCCAGGGGAAAAGAATTCGCTATTAGTTTCAACGACGATGAGACAGCTACTTTAGCTTACCTTCATTGTTCAAATGTTTACACAAGAGAACTCTCAGAGATCGGCACACGCTAAACAGGAATGAGGGCTAGAGTTGCATGGCAAGGAAAAGTTTTTGAAAAGTAGACACTTGCGATTGCAGTAATTTGGAAAATGTGGATTTCAACTTGCACTCTTCGGCTAATTTACTAGTTGCGTTGAACATAACTTGAAATAAGAAACTTCAGGAGAGAATAATGTGAGTGGAGTAAACCTTTTTGCCCACCTCTGCTGCGGATGCTTCATTAAAATTTTAAAGTAAACGTCATAACTTCCTCTTACATAATGTTATATAATGAAATGCTGGAAGATATAAGTACAAATACTGCCGACATATATACACTATCTAAAATATTAAAAAGTTGCAAATTATTTCAAGCTATTTTTCCGGAGACCCTGAGCTCGGGAAGTTTTAATTTAGAATCCGGAAAATAAGTTATGCGCGTTTTACAATCAAACTCAAAAGTAAAAAATTGATAAAAGCAAATGCAATTATATTACAAACCGAAACAATAGACGAAATGCAGGTAATAACAACATTAATGAGGCATTTGCCAATTTTTGCTAAGCATTTAACAACGTAGTGGAATATAAAGCTATTCAAAAGATAGACAACAAATGAGCATCTATTAGCTCCTGAATCCCATTATTCGAAAAACTTTCACTCAAAAGTTGATTGAAAGCTCATTATTTCAAGATGCTAATCAAATTGTGGGATTCAACAAAAGCTGACACATTACCTTTATTCAAGATATTTAGGAAAGAAGAAAAATTAATGGAACAAGATATCTGGAGAATGTAGATGATGACGCAAGTATTATGAATTGGATGATTGTGAATGTGTCGTCAACAAGTCAAAACACTCAGTTTCAACATATTATGTAACCAAGAGCTGGATGGCGTAAGTCGAAATACGGCTATCATTCTTTATAAAATATTAAAAAGTTGCAAAATCAAGTTGTTACGGAGACCAGGGGCTAAAAATAGTTTTCATTCAAGAGACGGGGTGTGACTTTTATGCGTTTTGCAATCATTTTGCAAAAGTTAGAAAAGATGAAAGAAATTTAAGCTTGTTGTAAGCCGGAACAATAGAATGACAACAGCATTAACAGTTTTTATTTCGCTATTACCAACGTCACTAGGTATATATGTATTTCTGTTGGCATGTTTGAGATTTCAATATTTCTTTTGTTTTGTAGAGCCTAAAATTGCTATATCTTTTTGATAGGTACAGTTTCTAACTTATTTGTTTTTCTAGAACCTTTTTTTCCGAACAAAATAAAAATTTATAAAATATGAATATGCAGAACACCGTTGTCGACTCAAAACATTTTGGTGTTTTCTTAATAACTAATTCTCCTATCAAAACAAAACACCCGATAATCAGTAGCAGAGTCAAATTTCGTTGTAACTCAAATATTCTGAAATTCATTCTTAAAGTGGTCTGATCTTCGTTTTCAATCTTTGCCATTTTTTGGGTCTTACTTCTGATTCTGTTTCTGTCCTGCACTCTTTCTTCTAGGTGCAACTGAATATACTCTTGGTACCAATATTTGAAAATTTCAGTTTCAAGTAAAATCGGTGATGTCATACCTATTAACTTTCTCTTTCCACTGAATCGAAACAAAGTGTATGTAGTAGGGGTATGAATCTGTTTTTTCCAAGATGACAAGCATGGTGCTCACTTAGATTTTTCATTTGTATTGCCTTACTCGCAAAATTTAAGTAGGACATAGCATTATACCATAAATCAACAAGCACGACTTTGTTCCTTAAAGCCAATTTGTTTCCATTATCCAATCCGTTGCTCTCAAAGAAAGCTTCTCTTTTGTAGAAAATATTTTCCAAACCTTTCACTTTCTTCGTTTGGGACTGTATCATTTTCTGATAGTTGACACTATCAATTACAAATTGAACATGCTTTATGCTAGTACACAACATCGTGAAGTTCTTTTCTGACTAAGTAGATTGGAGATATTGCTCAAAGACATTTTTATACTGTAACATGATATTATTTCAAAATGCGTTGGCTTCAATATTTTTCCTTCCAGCGAAAATTTTCCAAATTATTGTCTATCTGTAGGTGTAACCTAATTGCATGGAATTATATGGTATTGGAATTATCTAAATGTGTTAGTGCCTGGAATAAAGCTATTGCTGAAATCTATATCTATGTAGTCTTAATCAAACGATAATATTGCCTCGATCACCTTTGTAAACTGATTCAGATAGGCATATTATTTTTAATGGAAGACAGCCAAATGCTGTATTTATGTTTAATGCAGACTTAACTGACAAGCAAGATGAGAGAATAAAGGTTTTAATATTGGGGTTTAATATACACGATATTAGTTTACATATATATGCTTCCAAAGGCTAAACAAATTTGAAGTTTAAATGCTCAAATAAAATCGCACAATCTCAATTAAATTCTCCTGTTAATTTTAAATACCGTCTTCTTTCGCTATCTTCTCTTGAATACTTCTGGTTCCGTGTCATCATGATAAATAGTAATCTGAAAATTTATATGTATATATTTTACTTACTCCAAATGTTCCTTAAAATTTAAAAATAAATAATGTATTCTTAAATACTTAACAAATCAAACTTACATATGCATGCGCCGCATTTGGAAGCTCTTTCCCAAGATTTTCCAGTCTAGCTTCCGCATTTTCTTCCAATCTATTTTTCCTTTCAAATGGCCAGCCCATAGGTCTCACATCCGGATACTTAGAGTTCAGCAACCCACACATAATATGCGCCTCTTTACACTCAGGTCTCGGCATAGTCGGCTCCTCCGGAAAATCTTTCATGCCATCATTCGCAATCACAAACACTTCAAACGGGTAACCTTCCACTGTGCCCTTAGGAACAAGCATATGATGAGGCCAGCCACATCCACAGTAAGGATACTCCTTTGCATCCTCCCCACCAATTTGTTCAAGACTTTGAGAATGGTCGATTGTCAAAAAAGTTGAAGTTGACCTTCGACTAACTGTGTGTTCACCATCTTCCCCTTCAACTACCGAATTTATAAGAAAATTTATAATAAAATTCATAAAGACAACTTTATTTTAAAATATCACTTACAATCATGTGTAAAAATATCCATAACAATCATATTTTCCCTTATTGTTGTCAAATTGTATTCATTCCCATCCTGATCAATGGAGGGCGCCAAAAATATTCGAAATGCCGCTCTCCCACTAAAGTCTTGACTGTGGTCAACTGTCTAATCAGATATTATTATTATTATTAACTTAAACAAAATTTTAATAAATTTTAAATTAATATATTTATGCTTACCACTTGAATTTCATAATCGAACTCCAAATGATTCAAGTGCTTCTGACACACATAAAACGGTTCATCACCCGAACTCAAATTAAAATCCAGCCCTTTCGACAAATCAAATTTCTTCATATCCCAAAACGTCCTCAATTCATTTTCCGGAAAATCCCCCAAAATTTTAATACTTATCGATTCCACACTTATCCCCTTCACATGTAGCGGGTCATCACCTTCAAATAACTCATAAGGATCCAATAAACTTTTATGATATGAAAACAACCCATCCATAAACTTATGATGAGTATAAAACTCAGGATCTCTCGTTGCCGTAGCAACATCTACCATAACTCCCGGTCCTAAATCATATTCCTTCCTTGGATCTTCCGCCAGCCCAATTATTAAATGTCCTTCATTATGAACCCCGCGTTTACCATAGCGATCCCTATTTATTGAATCAGAATTTGCTTCAACCACGTTTCCCATATAGTCTATACCCTGATTATTATTCAAATCCACTCTACTGTCATTCGAAGCTCGAAATCTTCCCTGAAATATTGCTGCTTTAATTCTATAAATATTTTGAATTCGCTCTTGTAAATCTACGAAAAGTATTCTCCCAGGTTTATTTAATTCTCTGTTAACATTTGAAACTTCTTTATTGGCCGATCTCGGAGTCCACAATTTCCCCGAATTTATTTCCGTCAAATGCGGGTTATAGCTTTGCTCTATGACAGATTCGGGGTAAATATCGTAAGGAACTACGGGTTCCATTCCGTTTACTAATCTTTCCGCATGGTAGCGTGCTAATATTTGGTGGTGGTAAAAATAAAATAATTCTCCTGCAAAAGAAAATATTTGGAAAATTACAAAAAATGTAAAATTTTTAAAATCTTTTAAAATATATAAATATTTAGACCTCTTCTGTCGAATTTTCCGGCGGGATCTCTAAACGGGTAAAATAAGTGCCAATACCAATGATTAGAATTGATCGTCACATCTTCCCGAAAATACCAGAGATTATTTTCTTCTCCATTGTCAGCTCCCACAGATTCGTCAACTTTAGCGTGACAATTATCGTTTTTGTTACTACTTATTTCTATGTGGTCGGATAAAATGGGAAAAAATCTGTCCGGAATAATTTGAGGAAGTTGAACCATCCCAAAACCTTGCATGTCTTCACGAGCTATAGATGCGCCTATCAGAGCGTTAACCCAGGCAAGAGGATTTACTTCCGGTCTATCTCTCAGTTTTGCTGCCATGACTAGAGTGTCTTTGGCGGTTGTTTGATTTAGTAGAATTTCTTTTAATTTGGAAACTACGTCCATATGAGTGGGATTCATTCCAAAGTAGAAATCGTCTTTGAGTAGATCCTCTTCAATCTCTTGTAAAATGGATGTATCTGGAGTAATAGAGTCATTTCTGGCTTTCAGGATTTCTGGGTATTTGTCCCAGTCGAAGAGGTCAATATATTCATGCCGAAGGCAGGAAGCGCTCTGACTGTAAATTGTGGGGAAATTTATTGTGACTAGCACTAATACTGCAAGGGAGATCTGCATAATATTAACTTTTCCAAATAATTATATAATCGCTTTGCTTTATATAAAAATATTCTCTAATGAATGTATATGCTTAAAAACAATGGAATTTTACTAGAATTGATTTTAGGTAGCTTTCCTAACTTTAAAATTGCGTTATTGTCTTTAAAACAATGGAAATTATTGCAGATTGTTTTGCGACCTCGTTTGAAATATTGAGTTAAATTGTTAATAAATTATAAATAAATAAATAAATAAAATTGAGTTGATTACAGTAGCATTCACAAGTTTCAAATTGTGTAATCGTCTTTAAAACAATATATATTTCTTAGGATATATCCTCTGGCGTAACTATGTCAAAGACATACTTTGCGCAATCAGTTCATTCACATTGGAAAAACAATAGGTATTTTATAACCAAATTTGGTTACAAATTATTTTCTATTTTAAGATGTTCTTAAATTATTATTAAGTTTTGTGTTTGAAGCATATCTAAAGTTTATAACACAAAATTTTCAAAATTTGTGACAATTTAAATAAAAAATTGCATTGCAAACTATTAGCTATGGAGGTACTCAAAACTGTGATTTTATTGAACTTGCTAGCATATATAAGCATATCTACGGCAACATTTGCAAAACTTCGGTCCAACTTTCGCCAACTTTTCTTCTGGAAAGAAACTCCACCTCTCTTTTTAAGCGAAAACGCTTATTTGGGAAGCGAAGAATCAGATCATGAAGACTTGCAAAAAATCTACCTACTTTCAGACTGGGAGAGTAAACTGCCAAAAAACGGATTTTTCTGGGGAATGAGTCCAGGTCACATGTTCGTCGTGTCCACAATCACAGACATAATCTTATCCCAGCCAACAGCCTCTTCAGCAGTGGATGTCGCAGCGGAACTGAGAGACAGACCGGAAGTAAATCCTGTTGCCTGGCTAAATGCTGTAGCGAGAGCTGCAATGCTAAGAAGTGACTGGGTTGGGTTGACTGTACCCTCAATTGTGGAAATTTTACCGGGAAATTTTATTCCGGGAGAGATCATCGAAGAAATTAAACAAAATGCGGGGGTGGATGGAAACAAGTATAGAGATGAGGAGACTTGTGATGTCACAGTAGATGGAACAATTGGAGAGGACAATGGAGACGAAAATATTTTGTGGTATTTTCGAGAAGATGTGATGCTCAACGCTCATCATTGGTATTGGCATTTGGCGAATCCTATTGATGCCGTGAAGGGAACAATTGACAGAAAAGGTATTTGGGCACTTGGCCAAAAACATTTGACCAATATGAAATTTTGCAAAATATTGGTCAAAATTCTATAATATCGGTCAAAATTTTAAAATATTGGTCAAAATTTTAAAATATTGGTCAAAATTTTAAAATGTTGGTCAAAATTTTAAAATATTGGTCAAAATTTAAAAATATTGGTCAAAATTTTAAAATATAAGTCAAAATTTTAAAATATTGGCCAAAATTTTAAAATATTTTGCTTTGCTTTACAGGTGAACTGTTCTACTATTTTCATCATTCGGCGTTGGCAAGATTTTTTACGGAAAGGATAACGAACGGTATGGACCCAGTAAATTTTTTTGAGGGCTCACCCGGATCCATAATTGAGTTGGGTTACAATCCCCACTTGACTGAGGCCAACAGTGGACTAAACTGGACCATAAGGCCAGCAGAGCGCGCTAGTGTCGATATTTGTAATGGGAAACTGATTGGAACGCCGATGTATATAAATTTGGAAGACAGATGGGCAAAAACACAGAACGTATTGGAGGCTATAGAAAAAGG
>JAQIXW010003508.1:0-13054 GCA_034700685.1 Willowsia buskii | reverse complement strand
CATAATATCCGCAAAATATTTTCTATCTCTTGGAAGCAGTCTGGAGGAACGCGATGGAGGAGATAAAACTCCTCTTCTTTGCTCTTCCGGTTTCCTTTCGCATACCCCAATGGAAATGATTAAATTCCTGGTCAATGAAGGTGCGGATATTTGTGTGGCAAACAAGGCAGGAGACACAATTGCACACATTGCAGCATCATGGATGACCCGTGAGGATTTCCATGACTTTACCAACTTTCTTCATCAGCACCCAGACGCACTGATATTGCTAACAACAAAAAACAGGAAAGGTAGTACAGCATTACATCTTATGTTATCTCAAACCAATTCGATTTTAACCGAAACTGCAGAGCAGATAAGCAAGATACCAGACTTTGATATTAACGCTGTAGACGGGTTAGGAAACACTTATCTCATTTTGTCAAGTTGGAGCCTCGATATCATTAAATTCCTCGTTTCTGTAGGAGCTAACACACTAGCAGTTAATAAATTTGGTGACAGTGTGGTACACGAAGCAGCCATGAGATTATCTGATGAGGATTTTCATAATCTGGTATTATTCTTTGTCAACGAAAGAAATGATGCTGCTATATTTTTAAAAACTAATAAGAAGCTGTTGAACCCACTGCATCTGCGGTTAAAACGCCCATTTTTGGAGACTGCCACGAACACAGTTGAATTGCTTTTAAGTATACCAGGTATGGATGTTAACGCTAGAGATCATAAAGGAAACACTCTTATCATTTTTGCATTTAAATCAAACAAAAATAAGGAAATATTGAAATTATTGATTGAGCATGGCGCGGATTATAAAGCGTGCAACAATGAAGGGCAAAATGCTCTTCATTTGGCTGTAATGGAGAAAGATGATATTTGGAAAGCTACACCAGACATGATTCGTTATCTGTTGAGCCTTGGTATTGATGCAAACAAGGTTGACAAACAGGGAATGACTCCAGTTTCCTATGCATACAAAACTTTAGAAGTATTCGAGTCTGGGGAGGACAAACGGAATCGGATTCCAATAGTCGAGGAAGTCATTAAAATTTTTAAAGATTTTACACTGGGCGAGTAAACAGTTGTGTAAATACAAGTGCTGCAGATAACTGGTTGATAAGGTTTATAGTATATACTAATTAATATATTGGAAGAGCTAAATATAATATTCGATATATTATTTGTTCGTGCGTGTATGAAGTATACGTAGTATTTATGAATTAGGTACTTGTTAACGCCCATAATTATAGATTAAACAATAAGTCAATATATGTTGTCAAAAAGATGAATATTTAAATGTTGCAGTCCTGGATATGCATTTTACGTCGATTGGAATTATAGTGTGCTTGGATATATATTTACATGTTTAAGCCGCAGAAATTGTTTAAATGTTACAGTTGTAAAGACCAATCACAAAATTTTGGATAGCCACTTCCACACGTCTCCCTAATATTTTTGACACAATGACGCCAAAGTTACAAGAAGAATGATATACGATGAATGCCGCGTATGTGTTTTAATTTTAAGTATCTTATTCTGATTGTCATCTAGCAAATCTGGAATTTCAGTCAGATAATAATAAACATATTTACATTTACTCAAATTACATTTGAAGATAATAATGGCAGCTTCCATTAAAATTTTAATAGTGATGACTTTACTTAAGGGATTCAAAAAGAAATTGTTTTGGGGTAAAATCATTTGAAATTGATACATTTCCGTCTTCTGAAGTGTTGCAACTTGCTTTCTATAATATTAAGTAAGTGTCCATCTTCATCAGTCAGTGTGTTGTATACCTACCGGTTCTCTTTCCATTTACTACAAAAGCATTCTTAAATTGTTAATTTACTCATACATAGACATACTTGCATAATCATTTCACGGTATATTTACTGCCATCCTTTACGAAACATAAAATCAATTTTACATATTTTAAATTAGTAGTGCTCCAGTATGATATATTTTGTCAATTATAGTATTAATGATTAATTAAATTACACAATAAAATCATATTATTTGTAATGCTACCATCAGTCAAATGTCAAATGACAACCACAGACACCGCTCCTTAATATCCCAACAACTGTTATTTATATTTTAACCATGAGAAGCAATCTAAGATTTACTTTTATGTCTGCAACTTTTGTTTCTCATCTAGAAAAAATGTTCTAATCTGGAAATGAGCTTAGAACATAACGTAAGAACATGTTGCATTCCGTAACGTAACTTAGTCTCTGTTGACATCACAATTTTGTACACTTCAAACTTAATCAATCTGCGAACAACTTTTTCCATCTTGAACTGTATGAAATTACAAAATATAACAATCTATCAGTTTCGGGGTTGTGCTGTGCTATACGAAGAAAACTTTTTTAAATAAGCCAAATACCAATTTTTAAAAATTCTTCACTAATAGAAAGGAAACTTGTATTATCACCTTCAACAAGTATTTCGAATGTACTTATTTAGGAAATGATTAAGATCGTGACTGTTATGATGTGTCTTTGTAATATAATTATCTTTAGATGTAATGAAAACACGGGAATTGTAAAGTGGAAGAATTATCTTTATTATCTCAACACTATCATAATAACATTATATGACTAAACTCGTACATATGCATCATATCATCGCAGTCACTATCCAAATTAATGAATTTCAGGAAAAAAGTCCATGCATGGGACAGCTATGAAATATTCGGTCATAGTCAAAGTTTATACCGTTTTCCACATTTTTTGCTAACACGGGCCTCACAATTAAAAATCTGCGATAGTTGAAGAACTAATCAGAGATCAGAGAGAGAGGATTAGACTAGTAGTTTCCACATCCAAAAACGTGTTGTGCTCCTAAAGTAAATTTACCAGCCAAGTCCAACTTTCATTACTGTAAATATTCTTTATACAACTAGTCAATGCTTAAATGCGTATCATATCTTAACACAAAAAAACTTATGAATCAATATTTTCTGACTTATAGTTTTGCACATTCAAATTAACTTTCTCATTGCCATAGTGCCTTCATTGCTTGTAGCAGAGCAGCATATATTGTGAAACGTGTGTGTTTTTTATGTGCTAGTTACGTAAATAATTTATGTAAAACTACGTTGTAATACCCCGAGATATGAAGTGTAAACAAGATAATTTTTATAACGCATATTCCTCTTATCGCATTTCTGTATGAAGAACGCAGGTTGCGGTGCTAAACATTCCAAATTCATCAATGTGGAATCAAAGGGTCAACGACTGTTTCCATAATAAGAAATTCGGTTGGGATAGTTGGGAATGTGTTAAGCTATTGTGAAAATAAAGTTTTAAAATTCGCAAACTTATATATTATCTCTTACTATCCGATTTCATTCATGACACCACGACTATATTGCCTTTATCTTATCAAAATTGAACTAGTCAGTTTAAAACTGACATAAGTACTGGTTTTTTATAAAACTTCCATGGAAATTTCCATAAAAAAGTAAAGAGACTTATTATTAAATATTACAACAAGGTATATGTATTTCACAATATTTAATATTAGATTAGATTTTTGCTGGAATTTTTTTAAACACAATGATTCAGAGTCACTAAGGCAATTAATCTTCTAAAACAAATTATGGCTTACCGCAATGCTTTCTGGTAGAAAGAAGTCCACGGTATAATATTTTTATAATTTGACGAAGTATGCACCACCCAAGATGCAACTAAATCTCTTCTCCTGCCTGATAGCACATGGTTACCTACAATATTACTAACAGATGGATAACATGTTATCAGCTCTACGCCAAGAGTCGAGGACGAGGACATATTAGTGCAGATATGATTACCAACCCAGGTTTGGAAAAAGGAATACCGGAAGTGGGTATCAATGGCCCTCAAAAGAAGGGCTTTAGCGGTTAGGACTTTACTACGAAAAGTGGTCGGCTATGGAGCACATTGCTCTGCATTGTTCTAACAGGGATTCTAGACAGGGAAAATCTGAGAATTTAGAAATCCACTAGAGCAACAAAGAATAAACTGGATTTTGAGGGAAGCGCAGTTGGCGTCAGGTGTGTGCGTCATGGCTGGAAATACTTTATGAAGGCGTCTAACGAAGTAATTATCAACGCAGGTTCTGTGCACAGTTGACAACTTTTAACGTTTTCTGGAATCGGTTCAAAAGATGACTTTCAGAAGCTCCTGATAAAGGTAAAGGTTGACCTTCCAGTTGAATGGGTAACACCATTTTTCTTCAATAAGAAGATATGCTTTGCTAGGGTTGGACTTAGGCTTACACATCGTAATCGATTAATCTTTACTTCCAACCGAACTTTATATCTAATCATGTTGCATATTAGCTTTGACATGTATGAACTCTATTGTGGTGTCAAAGTATAACTCAGTACCTTTATAGCTGAAGTCTTATTTAGGGCGTCAAAGGATGCTTACCGGGCGGAGCTGGGAAGACCACAAAATGTTGGGAGCTTGGAATTAAGGTAGAAGGATCCTAATAATCCGCCTTTAATTGATCCAAGTTTTTGGAGCATCCGGAGATTTCAAGTATTTGTTTTGATGGCTGAAACAATGAATTATGAGTTTTTGCAATTCAATTTGAAAACATTTGAATAAAAAGTGGATTTTCACTTCTGACAAATGACACCATAGTAAGCAAGTAGAAATTTGTGTTTAGAATCACTACAGGAAAAAATCTAAATATATCTACTATTGCAATACATTCTGTAAGACGTGATTACTTTTAATGAAAAACAATTCGCAGCACAGATATGACAAAAACAATCAAACAGATACTTGCATTATGTATACGATACTTGTAGATTTGCTATAGAGAAATGGAGTCCTTCGTGTAGGCAGATAAGTCGCAAGAAAATTGGAAGAGTGATTAGTGACTAGTGATTATCAATGCAAAATGCAACAATCACACCGCATGACTACCCTGTGCAGTATGACGAGAGAGGCTACTTTTACGGGTTTATAAGGCCAACAAAAATGAAAATAAATCGGAAAGTGAACTCAAAAATTTAAATTGAGTGAAAAAATATCTTTGATGTTATCTCCGAGTCGCTAATACATAATTAATATTGAAGACTAAATACTAAAGGACTTTTTTACGTAGTTTAATATTATAAATGTAACGTTATTATGCATACGATTCCTTCAACTCATGGCCAAGAAAGAGCACACAAGCACAGTTCCCTTCTTGCCTCTGGATGATACTTAAAAATTTGACGAAATTCTGTCGATGTCTTTAAATCTCTGGAATTCCTAAATATATTTAAAAATAACTTTAAATGTTGAACTTTTCATTTGAAGTAAACTCCTTTTTAAAAGAAACGCTTCCCTTACAGCTGAAGCAACTTTAATGCCCTCATCTTTAGACATTGCCCGTCACTAAGAGTTGTCGCAATTGAAAATACTTTCCTGGACGCATCTACATTGCACCAGTCATTCGGTTTTGATAGAAGAATTGTCTTCATTACTTTCCCCAACTCAGGTATATCGTAAGTGTGACTAGCTTCTAGTAGCTCCACAGCAATTTTGCAGCTCTCAATGGGCTTATCAATCCCGCCGAAATAAAGATAAGCTAGAAACGCTCTAACAGATTCTTCTGTCATATGAGCCATTGCTACAGTGCTGCTCTTAGACTTCACACAGGCGTCTTTGAACATTCCCTGCAGCACAGTGCTGTACACTGAAAACACACATTATCACACAGTCTAAAAGAATTATTAAATAAAATGCAGCATGATTAATTGTAACAGCAAATTTTTTATTGAATATTAAGTTGTGTTTGAATAAAAAGCTTGTGACATTTCACAGATGCATTTCCGAATGCAATTATCTCCGCATCGCAATTTATTTCACCCTCCAAAATTTTTCGATTCATCGATGGCCTTTCTTTAGTCCTGATAACGTGGGAGAATAGGAGGTCCAAATACGACAAACTGGAACAGACGTGACAGGAAATGGTAAGTGCTGCTTCGTACCATTGATGGTTTTGTGGGTGCCACTGGGTTTTGTCCATATATCCTGAGAAGTAGAGTCTGGAGCCGCTTGCTGATGTGATCTCATCGATTTCAACTTCCGCAACAATAAAATGCCGTTTAAATGTAAAATAAGCAATTACCTATATAAGTACCTAGAGATGGTAAATGTCAGGGCAATAATCTAATTACCGTTCGAAACAACTTGGTCTAAAACTCTACACGGGCCTTGTGACAGTCAACGACACAAATCTCGCATTTCTGCTTTCACTTTTATCGCCATACCATTTGCTTTCCCAAACTGTTTCAGCTCATCTAAAATATTTCTTTGGTCACATGATGATATACGGATTGTGTCTTTGTAGTTGCCGATATCAGCGTACATTGTAAGGATGACTTCAAGATTCCAATTCCTTAGAAGACGAAATAGAAATTCCTTAATCGTAAGTTTCAAATGGTACAAGATTCATTTTCTACGTCAAATATCAAGCATAAATTTTACTTACGTGGAATCCTCCTTAGAGAGTTTTGCCCATACACCATACCAACATGTTCATATGCTAAAATAATTAGATTTGCAGTTTCTCTGATGTCAACTTTGTACTGTCTTCTAAACTGCGTTGTGTGTGTTCATTGTGTGTTCATTTTTATGCAACTTTCATAAACTTCAACTATTAAGCCATAAGCTCGCTCTAAAATGAGTTTCTTTATTGTGAAAAACCATGAAATAAATTTAAAAACCCAGAATGGCGGGGATTGTGACATTTTCAAACGACATGTTCAAGTCCCTGAGACTCTTACCGCGATAAATAATGAAGCTTCAAATATAAGCAATTCAGATTTACTGAAGCTGACGAACACACTTGACGAATATTTCTCGTGTTTGCTTCCAGGCAGGACTGAGGAACCCATGTGAGTAATATACAGTTTAATTAAAACCGAATGAATGTGTGTTTAAACGGAAATAAGTGTATTTATAAGTTAGCCTCAAAAAGTTTTTTAAATGTTTCATCTCACTTTAATAACTAGTAAAAACTGAGGTCTTCACAATGTTTTAAATATTATCCGTGTGCTTAAATTAAAGAGACTGGATGTTGGATGTGGTTGTTCATATTATCAGTTCTAATGGAAATTACAAAGACATCATCAGCATTCCCAAACGATATGACTATGGCTCAAGACATTTTCTTGAAGAGTTAGAAAATTTCGGGAAAATCAATGGAATCTCGATGAAAGTGAAAGTTGAAATAAGAAATTGGTCTTACGATCCAACTGTTGTTGACGAAGCAGTGACGAGCGGTAAATAAAGTTATTTTATTTTTGTAATAAGTAAATTACAAAACGTAAATACCATAATTTAAATTATTGTGATTGTTTGTAAAAGAGGTTGATATCGAAGAAATTTCGTCCTGGAGTGGCTCTCAGCTATTCTTCTCTGGATACTGGGATCATACCGACTGGAAAGAGAATACCAACAAATTCAAAGGATTTTTTACTATTTCTGTTCACGTTTGTTCCAGCCTGTTTGCAACAGACACAATATTTTCGAACTCTTCTCAAACGAAAGAGGAGCCATACATTGTTCGAAAAATACTGGAAGAAGAACTGAATTGTGATGCGGTTATTATAGCGGCTGGAAATACAGAAGTGAAATGTCACAAGTTGTTCCTTACGGGTAACTTGTATTTGAATAATTGCAGTACTAATTGCTTAATTTCAAGTAAAAAAGGATACTAATTGTAGAAATATATTTTAGTTCGCAGCTAGTTCTCCAGGCAATGTTCAGGGACACATATGAAGAGTCTAAGACAAACACTGTAAAGATTCCTGACATGACAGAAGCTGGGGTTAAGGCGTTTCTAGCTTATCTCTACTATGGAGGAATCGATAAGCCCAATGAGAGTTGTGACATTGCTGTTGAGATTCTTGAAGCAGCACACAAGTACGATATACCCGAATTGGAGGAAAATATTAAAGAGATTCTCCTTTCAAAACCGTGTGATTGGTATAATGCGGATGCATCTATCCGTCTACTCGTATTTGCAAGGAATCTTCCAGATGGGGGTTTTCTGAGGAAGATGGCCAGTAAACTGCTAAGAGCGTTAGTAGACATCTTAATTTAAAATATTGCAAATTTTTTATTTGACTTGCACAGTCCTTTGTTGTGTTAATGCTTATTCATTTTTGTTTTTTAGGAATTTAGAAGATAAAATGGAGTCCTAATGGAGTAGTCAAATATTCTGGGAGCATAAAATTGGCTATGTTGGTGTGATTGTATGCAATTGGAAATTACTCTAGTTTTACTGCTTAAATTTATTTACAAACACAACACAAGAGTATTACAAACTTTCATATTTTTACTAGAAAGGGTTTATTGATTTAATATTTTCGTATATCTGAGTAAAAATGGAAAAAAGGTTGGTAGAAATCCATGGTAGACGATAGATGGGGTATTCCTTCAAACAGTTTGGCTTGGAAAAACTATCCCATCTAATTAATCCTAAAATGTGTGATTACCCAGCTTATTGCACCTTATTGCAAAATGTCCAAGGTTCACACTTACCTTGAGTATTACATAATAAACGTAATATCGTACATGAGCATGTATAGGCTTTGTTCTTTTTAACATCGTAAATTGATTTCCTTACTTTATATTGGTCTGTTCTCAAGTTCCAATTTACATGATCGATACGATACATGATACGCTCTAAATATAAGCTCTGAACTACCATTGTGAAATGAAAGTTTCAAATTGCTTGCTATTAAAAATCTGTAATTTCTTTATTTCATTATTACAAGGTTAACTTTCTAAACTGTTTGCACTCAAAGATTTAAAGCAGAAGTCTTAATTCTTGGCCTAA
The DNA here is from genome assembly GCA_034700685.1 of Willowsia buskii. Lineage (NCBI taxonomy): Eukaryota > Metazoa > Arthropoda > Collembola > Entomobryomorpha > Entomobryidae > Willowsia > Willowsia buskii. Next base: position 4,225 of record JAQIXW010003508.1, on the reverse strand, counting down.
ATATTATACTACTAGTGATGTCTCTAGTCAAATGTCATTCATAAATCTTGAAACTATCCTTCATTTATACAAAATCATGGAACAAGTTATAACGTGGGCATAGCAAAGTAGAAAAATGAAAGAGACACGTAGTTGATTAAAATCAGTGAAGTATGTGGAGTCATGCAGTTCCGCTCATTTTAGGTTAAGGTATTTGTGAAACGTTAAAAAAATGAATTTTGTAGAATTTTAGAGATTTCATTGAGCAATATCAGCGGATACTTCATAAAAAAATTGGAATGCAAAAAGGCATAGACAACTGTTAAGTACAAAACGCAAAATTTACGGCATCATAAAAACCGACTTCGTTTCATTGGTTTTTATGCCACCACACATGTGCTCATTTACAGTAAACTGCACACTGCATCAAAATATATCTCTCCTAACTGATATGTTGCTATTTGTTGTGATATTGTGTTTGTCAGTTTAAAAGCTTCTTCCGTACAAAAACATATTTCTCAGTCAAAATCATATTGTGCTGAAACTCATTCCAAATAGAAAAATAAAGAAATTGGAAAATAAATTTATGTCATGTATAATAAAAATAAGCCCGAATATTGAGTATTGAATCTTTTTAACGTCTCTAATGTATCAATATAATATTATGCAATGATTCAAATATAAAGGTTCATTGTCACGCTTTTAAGTAAACATATTTCATTTCCGATAGCAGTATATAAATGACCGGCTAATCCGTACAATCCTTGCACTGATGAACACATTCTTCAGATACAGAGAGATGTTCTAATTACAATTATTTTATATTCAAAAATTTCATATGACTCTATTCCCGCATTAACATGCAGAAGTTAACACCACTTCTTCTTCTTGGAGTTGTTTTCATGCTGGTTTTTTCGGTAAAAAGTAAGCCTTTTTTAGAAATACACACTCGGTTACTATTTGCTTAATCCATCATATTTTTAAAGGCTCGGGAAGCATTCAATCAGATCGTGAAATCGAATGGGCTCCTCCTCCTCCTACAGGGAAAAAATTTATCTGGGATTTTCAGAAATCAAGTTAACTTTACAATTTTTACAAAAATATTCTAAATGCTAGAAATAAACGCGTATAAATAATTTTAAATTTCCTTTTTACGTTCTTCAGAAACTGGAGTACTGCATCCTGATCTTAAATATCGCACTCTTCAATTGGACAATACCGCAGGCCGGGCAGGCCGTGTCTACGCAGTGGAAAGATCACTTTCTCCAAATGATTTGAATTAAGCTGAAGATGTTCGAATCGATTATAAAAACAATGCCGGGGTCAAGATCTCGAAAGCCAGAAATGGACAACATTTAGTGGTATTGTGAGGCTAATCATTTATTATTCAATCTATTATATGTTACTAAATAAACCAGATATGAATTTAAAAGTTGAACTTTTTTGCTATATATGATAAATTAGAAGGGTTTACTTGATGGCCCCCATATTTGAAATTGTACCGATCAGGGTCAAACATCATTTACCAAAATGGAAAGAAACCATCATTACGACTACCGCAAGCTTATAATAATTTGAGAAAAATTTTCTTAGATATAAATCTATCTACACGTATATGTGGGTTTTTTGGTTTCACTAGTAACTACAAACGAAACGCTTACACATCTCAATATGCCGAGGGAAGGAATCTCAGGTTCTCAAGATTATAATGTGGAACTGGCCATTGTTGTTGACAAAGAGTGGGCTGATGTTTTTCTGCATGATCGAGAAAAAAAAGTCGAGTATTGGGCTGTTCTTTTCTGGGATATAAACATGCGTTTTAAGACAATGTAGCAACATTTCTCTCAGAATTACCTCCATCATTGTTATCGATGTCAGACCAAAATTTATGTTTATTGTGTACCACCCCTGGTACATAGTAAATAGTAAGAACATGGATAATAAAATGAATGGCAACTAATTCTTTATTCTGTTTTTAAGACTTTTGAAGCTCAGCCTTTCATCGAAGAAACCAGGGATGATGGCGTAGCAAACTTTTTTGGGATTCTTCGCAACTTTGGACCGTGGATATATGATAATTCGGACACTTTCCCAAAATTCGACATTGCCATCTGCGTTACGAATACAAAGACGGACAAGTACGGTGGCGTAGCTTATCTCAACGGAGCCTGTCGACCAAAAATTAACACATTGTTATTTAATGATGAAGGTGGATACAGTTGTCTGGAAGCAGCAACTCATGAACTGGGTCACAGGTAAGCGCTTCTATACAATTCAAATTATGAAATTCATTGTATTTATACTACATATACTATATAAGTCTGGGTGCCCCACACGACGCAAACGACGACTTTCCAGGAGGCTGCTCCTCAGATGGTTTCATAATGTCGGGAAACAAGGGCATTGGAAAGTACTTCATTTCTGAGTGCAGTGATCGCACCATTCAGACTTACGTGACATCAAATCAAGCAGCCTGTCTCCAGCGCATTGATGAGCCATCCTATCCCGTGCTAGATCCTCAAGAAAGTACGGAATATACGCCGACAATGGAAGAGCAATGCAAAGCATACAGAAGAAGTGATTCCGCTTATGTGATTAAAAAAGATATCTGGAACTGTGCCAAGATTACCTGTTGACTTGGTGGCCATGGCGTTAATTTAAGACCTGTGGATAATTCACCATGTCTTTAAGGAGTACTGATGCACATTTCAACATTAATGCGTTGAAATTTGTAAACTTTATACTAATTTCATATTGTAATAATTTCCAGCGCTGCTTCAGAACCAGATGTCTTCCAGAAGGATCTCTATTGCGAAATGTGGCAAGCGGGGAATGCCTCTTGGGAAAAGACAGACTTAGTGGATACGATGACGTCGTAATCGGTAGATGTCCAGATTTTCTCCGCTGGAGAAATTCTATACAAGCAAAACAACAAGGGGTTATCTTCTACTAACGCCATAGAATATGAAAACAGTGTCAACTTTGTTCCTTGCGCTGATGGTCAACAAGGTCAACATGAATTACATTTTGAATATTTGGAAAATGGGATTTATCTCATCAATGAACTCTCAACACAACAGTGTCTAAAGCAGGAAGGCGCTGAAATCATAGCGGATGCAGAGCGTAATGAAAATGATGGGAGCTCACTATGGGACTTTCATTAATCAGATGAACTAATGTAAGTGTATACAGCAATTGTAATATATAGATATGTTACATTTACTTTGTTGCTTTACTTTATCTGTCTGATGATTTATGATGATTTATCAACTGGTTCCGATTCTCTAATAAATATTTATGATTTATCTCCTAATTAACATATTTTTATTTCATATTCTTCAAATTTTGATTTCGTTGAAACTAGCACATTTTCATGTTTTTCCTTACGATGCATCACATGAAAAACTTATCTGTGAAGAACTACGTTATCAAGATATGGAAAAAAATATTGAATAAAGCTGAACTTACTCAACAAATCATTGTCAGTGAGATAGCATTCAAAGAGATACTAAATTTGTTGATGACCTTGTTCCATGCTTGTGTAATATAATTTGTGACATTCGTAAAGACATTCTATTTGGAAAAGTTGTTTGTTAAATCATGAAATTCAATTTTGATCTAAGGGTTTAGAGAAAATAGTGGGTTGTACCTTTAACCTTGTGATTATGTGACACACAATGTAATCGATTCGCCCTTTAATAAATCAATAGCACACTTGTACTACCAAACCGAGGAATTATCGTGCATCTTTAATTGTCATGCCCGTGTTAGTAAAGATTGTAGAAAACGGTATGAACTTTTGTAATTGACAAATCTGATATTATGATAAAATATTTCATAGTTGTCCCTTGTATTTTTTTCTCAATTTCATTAAGTGCATTGAAGCTTTTTGTTGTAGGTGTTGACACTATTTTCGCTTTCATTAGTGAGTACTTGTTTTGAAAGTGGTATTTGACTTACTTAAAAAAAGTCGTCTTCATATAGCACAGCACAACGCCGAAACTAATAGATTCCGGCATTCCGTAATTGAAGATAAAGTAAGATACTGAGTGAAGCAAATGTAGTGGTTTGGTTCTAAGTAAAAATTAAATAGGCAACAGAGCCTAAACATGCGTGCAAGTACTTCTGGGGATGCAACATGCATCTCCTATTTAACATATTTATAGTTCAGCTCACATAAGTTACAACTAAAAATGGGCGGCACTCCCCAGCACATTCCTGTGCAACCCCCAGCACACAATTTAAA
>JAQIXW010003507.1:0-13057 GCA_034700685.1 Willowsia buskii | reverse complement strand
CCACACCAGTTGACGAGGAGTTGATAGGAGAAAAATGGAAAACAAAATTTGAACTTCATGATCCATCTGATGAGTCCTTGAGGATTTGTATGGAAGCGGAGGTTAATGTTGAAGAATAAATTATCACGGAATTGTTTTATTTGTTTTATTTATTACGGAGTATTTATTTCTGCCATTTGTTCATTGTCCTACATTTTTTGTATGGTTTTTGATGCACATGTGCTTAACTTAAAAATTTGCAACTTTTTGCAAATTTGCAACAGTTCAATTATTCTTGGCATTTTCATTTCACATTTCACTTTTCATGGAACACCATAAAATTTAAGATAAGTAATGATTTACTAAAGACGTATCGTTGGATTCACATCTCTGACTACATACTTGTACCTGTGTCATCTCAAATTAGTGAGTCAGATGTAAACAGATTCTTTGAGTCTCAAAACGCGATTTACAAGATTTCCAAAGTATTTTTGTTTTACAGTAACTTTTCATTAATATGAGCATTGTGCTGAAAGTGTTACCTCTCAGATTCTCACTTTAGCACAAACTCTCATTTAAAAACTTTAAAAACTCAAGCAAAAACCTGCATCGATTTCGACAGTTTTACAATCCATAAAGAACACATCTGGAAATCGAGGAATTTCTGAATTGCACATTTTTATCAGAATGGCTTACACATCATCCATGCTTATATGGCTACCGAGTTAGGTCCTGGGTATTTTCCTGAATATCTGCAAGAATTGGTTGGAAGTAAAAAATTTCAAATATTTGGAGATGGCATTCTTGTATATTTAGTTCCAATAAAAAATACCCTTGACGATGGCTCAAAATCTCTTGACTCATATCTTGAAAGGTTGACAGCGTTACTTTATAGGAATACTATACTAAATATTTACAAATGGTTATACATTCCACCTGCAAATTCTTCTGAAATATAAGAAAACATCTTTTGTGACAAGTACGGTTTCTTCGATCCTGAAAATAAAAAAAAATTGGTATTTCAAATCCACACATATAAAAACTAACACAGAGTGGTCACTGATTGATAGGTATATAAAAGCTCGTTTGATCAAAAAGGGGAGGTGGAATTGATGCAGAGTGATTTCAAACAGTGGTGCAGATTTGATTGTTTTCTGCGTTATAAGCAAGTGTGCTCCCTTGATGAGCTAGTAGACAGAGAATGGAAGAGGGTGTGCACGACGAAGATTTTGTGGATTTGTGGGCATTGTACTAATTTTTAGTTTTTTCCATGTGTTTGTAGCATCATACGGAAAAAACTAGGAGCATTCGGAAAGCAAACTGTTTGACTAACGAATAGAGCTAAATTACGTATATATAGTTCAACGAAGGCGTAATTGATGACAAATTTAAGATACAGGATAACCTTACAATAAATTTCATCATTAATAGTTTGTTTGCTTTGATATCATAGAATACTAATAGCATTTTTATGTAGTCGGTAATAACCAATATTAAATCAATATTAAGGTAAGAACGCTCATATCTCATCCCTTTATTCGACGAGGCAGTAAAATAGAAAAAAATATTGAATTACTTGATATACGCCTATCCGAATTTATTAATGAAACCTTGATTTACAAAGATATGAAATTGTTGTATATGACGAAATAGTTTTTGTTAAAGCTCATCCAAATTATAATACAACGTACGATGATGAAACATTCTCCCTTCTCTTTTGTTTAATTCAAAGAATTTTAAGGAGTGAATGAGTGAAAGTTTCAAATAAGGTAAACAACCTTTTTCAGAATAATGAACAATAGAATTTTATTTGCCAACTGAAAATTTTAGGTGGCTTCTATAAAACTGAGTACTACAAGTCAATCATCAGTTTTATTCTTCTCAAAAGTAGAAATGGAGTCTTCCAAATTTTTGTCGATTTTTGTCATCTTCTGCCTTTTTAACTTCTCCAGGGCGGGGTTCGATCCTACCATATATTTCAAGAAAAATCTACCAAAAGTACCTGGGGCTAATCAATGCGGTAAGATTCATAAAAAATATTTAATATTTACAATAAAACCTCAGCTAAAAACCTTTTCAATTAATTTTTACAGGTGGCCCAGGAGAATTTGTCGAGCTGAGATTTTCCGGTTGCAGTTTGGGAGGCGAGATGTGCACGCTATCTGCAGCTGATGGACTTGTCAGCGAGTTGGATTACGTACCAATCAAAGATATTGACGAGCTTCTTCTCAAGGTTTACTCTGGTGATGATGGAAATGAGCCTCAACTTGTTTACGAGGGAGAAATCCCCGAAAGCGCTGTTGAGGCTGGACACAAATATACAATCAGTGTGTCCTCACCAATTGACGAGGAGTTGATAGGACAGAAATGGAGAACAAAATTTGAACTTTATGATCCATCCGATGAGTCCCTGAGGATCTGTATGGAAGCGGAGGTTAATATTGAGGAATAAATTATTATGCAATTTTTTGCATTGATTGTATGAAAAATCTGGAATTAAATAAATCATTCAAAATTATATTTGATTATATATTCTAAATACATATTAGCATAAAATACATATATATATATATATTGAATATTACGTTCATTTCATATATGAGTATGTGCATATATGTATAGGTCTAATTCTGCATACATTTGACCTAAATTCCACAAAAACGGTTTTCTCAATAAATTGTTTGCTAAAAGCCTATTGTCTATTTTGTTCCGCTTTCGCTTTCACTACTTCCATAATTTTGACCTACTTCTTGTGTAAATACCTATAAAAGTGCAAGTAGAGTGATTTGTATTTGAAATAACATTTTATGCATGATTTAAGTGTAGCATATATGAGTCATTCAACTGATACTCAATTCATGTATTTAGATCAACACGGGTCCATATCGTTAATGTGCATGAATATCTTTTCATTTTGCACAACACATGCTGGTAACTAATCGGTTGAATTGCATGTCAGATAAGCAATGATATAACGCAGAAATATATTATTCATTTGCCTACGTGCATATTCCATTCGTATTTTTTTCAAGCTTATCAATATTAGATGCGTATATTGTATACAGAATTGAGGCAACAAGTCCATAAATTATTATATCTTATCAATATGGTTTTTTGTACGGATATCTGTATAGGTATACACTTTATTTATGGCTTTAATCATTACTAACTCTTTATTACACAGACCACACACGAATATAATGAGTTAGCTGAGTAGTTGCAGCTTAATGTAACCTTTCCATGTAAAATACCAAATGCACGATTCAAGCAGCAAACACATGTTCTTCTTGTGGTATTTATGTATATTCCATCTGTGATGTTTTCTGATCTCACTTTGATCATAATTAATGTGTGATGATGACTAATGTGATTGCCCATCCTAAATACGCGCACTAAATCGTGATTTTGATTGTGAATAATAGCAGTACTTGAGAGAAAATTTTAATAACAGAAATTTGATTCCATTTAAATTTTCATTGTTTTTTTTTCAATTATTAAAATTTGTAGAAATTTGTAAATCCCAAGTGAAGGAGAAGAAGACCAAAACAGTTAATCAGGAATAAACACTGCACCCAAAGCATTGAAATGAATAGCTTGGGGAAACCCATTAAAACCATCACAAGTTGGGTAAGCATGTACCTCCACTGTTAATTTATATTGAAATTTAGAGATATTTTCTTGCACGAATAAAATTATTTATCTTTTTTTCGTAAAATGACAGGTTAATGAGGAGCATTACGAGCGCTTATGGAAGATCAAAGACATTCAAAATGCTCTAGAAAATCCGAACCTGAAATTACTTAACGAGCTTGAAATCAAAACAGCTGAAGATTCACCTTTGCACTCGAAATGGACTGTGGGATTGCAAAGCGCTAGTCACTCTTCTGGAGCGCGCATGATAGTATTTGAATTCAAACTTGAAAAAATATTCAGAGAGGAAACACCAAAAATTCAGTCAAGTATTTTTGTCAAGTTGTGTAGGCCCAAAACCAACCAATTAGATATGGAAACTAGCCAATCAGAGATGAAAACTGCTCAGGTAAATTGAAATATATATTATTTTCAATTATTTATATATTTTTTGCTGGACTTTACATTATTTATTTATTTTGGTTCTCCTAAATTTAGTCTCAAAAAGGCTTACAAGAAAATGAAAGTCACATGATCCGTTATAAGCATCCAATCGACTGGAAGGAAAGTAAATTTGTGGATGCATTCGGAAATTTAGCAGTTCACATCAAGCTTACTCTGTTCAATGTGTGCACTGGAACACATGTCCAAATGGTTGAGGAAAATTTTAAAAATGAATCCATTTCAATGGCACGTAACGCTCTGGCCACGCTTCTTGCTGAGGATTCTGTTAAGTTGGATGTCAAACTGATTTGCAGTGATGGAAAGGAGCTTAGATGCCACAAGTCCATTCTGAAAAGTAAGGTAAATTGCGAAATTATTTATATTTTCAAGCATTAAAAAATATACAATTATTTTGATTTCTTTGACTTTCGGTAAAACAGCAAACAGTCCAGTCTTCAAGGCCATGCTAGAATCCAGTCTAAGTGAAGCCCAAACTGGAGAGATCAATTTGGAGGATATCTCTGGAGAAACGATGGAGGTGTTAATTAGGTACCTGTACACCGGCCGGCTACAGGAATGTAGGCGTGACCCTGATATTACCTTGGAACTTACATATGCAGCTGGAAAATATCAAATTAAACGGCTTCTTGAATACTTGGATAACGTTCTTGGGGATATTGTTGATGAAAATGGGGCAAATGTGATTAGTCTGATGAATTTGGCAAGGAAATTGTCTTTAAAGAAAGCTGAAGGTGAGCTGAGTGAAAAGATTATTCAGCGTACACTCTCAATTGAAAGTACTAATGATCTTTTGTCAGTGTTTGGAAATGATGATGCCGAATAGAAATAATAAAGTAGAAATTGAATCTTGTGTGCATAAATGTTAGGATTACGATAAATACTTGTAATTGTGATACAGGTTTGCTAATAATTAACCCCCTCAAAGACAATTTATGTTGACAAATTTTAATATAGCTTTTCAAATTTAACTTTACATAACCAGATACCATTGTGTCAATTGAAAATTTTTTGTATCAAATCTGTCTAGTGTAATTTATAGTGTACTGATAGCTATTTTAAGTGGAAATGGAAAACGCGTCGAAGAAAATCGAAAGCTGTGAATGATCTAATAATCTTTTATTAGAATTTTAAAACTTTTCTTACCACTTATTACACTGAATTTGTATAAATGTTCAACATGTACTGTATCTGATTACGCTCTTTAGTTTTAGCAGATCATATTTACTATATTGAATGAGATGGTAGAATTTGAAAATTAATTTTTTGTTTACAATTTACAATAAATTCAAACGTAAATACATTTTTATTTACATATTTCATATCTGTGCACGAATATATTATTACTCAACAAAAAATGTTATGATCTCACTCATCTTATAACCATTCAATCTGACTAGGTTTCATCCTAAACTAGTGCTTGATGTCTAGTTTTTGTCCCAAATCCCACATATGCATTAAGCCAGGACGGACACCAAACCAGATAAATGAGCGAGCAATTTAAAACTTCGATAGATGGCGGAATGACCACTTTGCCTGAACGCTGACGAAACAAACGTTATCAACCATAAAATCATTATGCATGGAATATAATTTAGTTTAAGGTGAAAGCTACACCTATGAAGAAACACTTATGTGGAGTTATAGTATAGATATGCAATTTTATTATAAAAAGTGCTCGATGAAGTTCAGAGAATATATATGTATTCCTTATTACAATTTATCACCAAGTATTGAGGCATACCAAAGCATACATAGTATTACCGTGACGAAAACATTGTAGGTACGGAAGATTTTGTGTGTTCTTTACTATTCGTCATACATATCTTGTCATTGACTATCACATGCCGTATTCATGTATGCAACACTAGATATCCATCAATTGTAATGTTTCATTTTAAAAATTTCATATGAAACTGTTACTGATAACTAGTTACAAATGACAAGCATTAAACCACGGCACAAGATAACACGTAAATGGGTATATCAAAGGTAAAAACGGTTTAATATCGCCAACTCATTCAAGTAATTTTAATATATGTTTATTGCACAAAAGCGCAAATAGAAATCATACAGAAAAAATTCAAATAGTTTTGACACATACTGGGATTATAATGAATACACTAGAAATTCGATCAATACATGTGTATGGTACTGAAACGACTATCCTTAAATTCGCCATGCTGTCAACTTTGTTCACTATATCTGCTACCTGGATGTCATTCACTTATTGGTAATGAAAGTATATATGTTAACAAATGTATGTGTCTTCATATAAGTATGATATTATCAGCAATAAGATACAACTCGTTAGCTCTCTTTGATTTATTTGAGGTATCGTACTGTCAGATTTAAAATTAAGTAAACGATACAAGCAATGACCTCCTGCTCACTGACTGAAATGTTGCAAAATCATCCTTCATGATATCATAAGTTTTGTTTTATGTCATTTTTATCAAATGATGAGCAGTTCACTTTGAATATGATAATTTCTCTGAAACTTTTATGCTGATTCTTAAACACTATAAATCATATGCTAAAAATTCATTCCTCACATGAGAGGATTTGATGATGTGTATATGTTTGAAATGCGTTCTGAATATGATATATGGTTAACCAATGGATGATAATAAATGAAATTTATGCTAATAAAATTTTATCTACTTTATCCTTGCAAATATCAAAGAATTTTATTAAAATATCGCAACGCAAAATCATAAGGTTTGGGCAATTTTTTGGTAAAAAATTTAACTTTTCATTAACATTTCAGAAATTTCAGTACAAAATGCATCTCTTAAAATGTATAAAAGCTAAATCTGTAAGTTGAAGAGGAAAAATTTGCGGATTCATGTATACATTTATGACAATATATGCTGTACACTTTTAAGATACGTAATAAGAAGACTCTACTCATTGCTTTTTACAGTTCAAGCTGGCATTTCATGTAAGCTTAGCGTGAGCATCAGTACTTCCACTCGACCATTTACTCCACAAACCTCATGAAATTTACATACACAAGCTATTATTGCCGACGTAGATAAGACGATAAGAGATTTTACAATATTTGCGTGGAGGAGTGTTACTTGTTATCAAAACAATTGGTATGTACATGCAACCTATCCAATTTTTGGGGAATTTTTAACCTTCAAAATTTAAGGCATTTCGATAAGTTGTAAGTGATTGACTTGCCAAACCTAATGATTTATAGTGAATGTTATTCTGCTCGCAATGAGAATACGTTATTTTAAAATAGAAAATTTATTCCTTGATGCCTTTAAAGGAAACTATTGTCTACTACCATGAATTGGGAGACATTGCAAGTAGGGAAAGACGGTAAGTTTAATAAACTAAAGATTAAGCTATGGCAATAATGCAATCACATTCAAGATTGCTTCCCAATCAACAGACTGCTCCATATCCAAAATTGTTGGCACGTTGCAACTCTCAAGCGTATCTGGATTAGTGTTTGAAAAGTTATTCAGCCTTCAGCTTCAATTGGGTCTAAAACTATCAAAAATGCAAGGATTACCAGATGAAGAAAAGCTTTATAAAACTATTGAGTGTTGGGTAGCAAAAAAGGGCAAAAATGCAACTCTTAAAGCCTTTACAGATGCACTGAAAATACTTGATCTAAATGATTTTGCACAACACTTGGAATCAGAGTTTTCTCAGGCTATTGACGATAGACAGGTAAATCTCATTTTAAAAAATCATCTTGACTGAATTTAACACATGAAAAATATATCATTGCTTGATCTGAGTAGAATTAATTGTTTAATCTCTCTAATTTCATATTTTAGCTGAAATCACCTCAAAGTACTGAATATTCTAAGTTAAATAAGAATATACGTTCCGAAACAAAGACTTGCGCACAATATGTGGCTAAAGACTCTGAAAATGATGCTGGTATGATTGAATATTTTTAAATATTTCTCATGCACTGCTGCTTAACGGAAAGTAATTCCAATTTAATTTCTGACATTTCAGTAAACGGTGAAAAAATGCTTATGATCGATGGGATCAGCAGTTCTCAACAATCAATGAGGAAAAGGAGACATCCAAGGTTTTCGATTGGCGTGTTAATTATATTATTTATAATACTGGGCGTAGTTCTTGTTCTTATAACATTTTTGGTTTTGTATCAGAACAGACATTTTGCTATAAGTCAAGAATCCGTTAGCACTGAATTACTTAAAGTTTTGCACGACAAGAAAATTTCAGACTCAGAAATTTTAATAGTATATGACTATGAAGAGTACAGCAGCAGAATGTCAGTTTACGATCATGTCAAAAATTTAAGTTTGTCCATTGTAATTCTAAATAAGGAGCAATGGCCAAGAAACGGCTCGATTCTTTTTCCACATGGCATTAGAGAATTTAAGGTGTCAGGACCAATTGACATTCAAGTAGTTTACGAGTTTCTTAGTGTTTCAAATTCGCTGGAAGATTTATCATTAGAATATTTTAACAACAAATGTGACGATGTCCAAATCGAATTTGAAAGTAGGGAGATGTATAATCCTAAAAAAGAATTGACTAAATTGAAGTTATTTGTAGCAAGAAATTTTAGCATATGCACAAGTTTCCTTTCATTGATTACGAAAAGTTTTGTGATGCCAAATCTTCAAGATTTAAAAATTATTAATAGCAAAATTACTGATGAGAACTACAGAGATTTTGAAGAACTCTTAAAGCATTCAATCAAGTTGAGACATTTAGAAATATCAGCTAGCTTGAATAATACTGAAAAGTTTAAACTCATCGTTAACACCCGTGTCTTATTAAGACTAAGACTCAATTTAAAACCAACTTACGAGGGATTTTCTTCATATCCTCAGTTATCTGATCGCAACATGTTATGTGATCAGTTAGGTACTTTGGAGGAATTGATAAGCAATAACTGGTTTTTACCGCTTGAGTTTATTCGAAACTGTAGAAGATTAAAAATACTCAATATTACTTACCAGATAGAGAATGATAATTTTTTGGATAGCTTCTATGTAATTTCAGAGTACTTTCCGTTTATGGAAGCTCTTATCTTAGTTCTGAATTCAGATAAGAAGACTGCTTGTCCAGTGAATGGCCTGGTTGGGCTTGAAGATATAAAGTGTGCAGTTAATTATGTCGATATAATTTATAATGGTTGTTCATTGAAAGCCGAATCGGATGTCATCCGGTATATGCAAAATTATAAGCCAGAGTATTGTTAAAAGAAATGAATATATAGTTTTGTCAAATGTATGCAATACTTGAATACCATTACGTCATAATAGGAGGACGTTTTAAACTATCATAAAGTTTATCTGCACATTGTCATGAATATGTATTTGTTTGTAATGTAGAGTCTTTTTGAAACTCTTTAAGATGTAATACCATTCTTCTAATGAATAATATGCATCTTATGTAAAATATTCTAAATGTATTCATTGTCATTTTGATATCGGAATATTATTCTCAAACTATGACTAATTTCAACGCTATTAAAATTTTGAGTGTTCCAATAAATAAAATCAAACCGGCAGTGACAGCAACAAAGAATGAAAAGTTATAGAAAAATTAAATGAATAAGCATTAGAGAAAACACTCCCATTAAAATAATTCGACTGATACATCTATACTTTTTTTCACCACAATGTTCTCCACATTTATTATATGGTATTACTGACTCGACGAGTCTAAATTAACAGGCGTTAAAACATTTTGTATGAGAACACTGATTTTGTGATTTGCTACAATTTAAAACTTACCATCAATCAAACTGATATGAATCATCAACACCATTTTAAATTATATCTCTATACGTAAATACATTGCATATTTGTTAAAGAATTATTAATTAGTCAGTACTTCAGCCTTTGTTCTATGTTTATCTTGTTACTTGCCGTATTTTGTTAATCGTTGGACAATGGCCTTAACAAGATAACATATAATTACAAATTTATTGCAAAACTGGCAATTTTGTGGCGTTCTCATTCAGTAAGCGAACTTGGAACTTCACATCTTACTACACATAACACTACGTTTACATAAGGAGATCATCGCATTCAGTGGCTTATAGAAAACTTGAAGCTGTATATTTGATCTAAGGATTATATGTATTTATTTCTGAATCCAGAGAATTTTTCAATTTAAGATACAAAGCATGTCTCTGATAAATATTTCTTTTATTTCAATGTTAACTTTTTAATCCATGAGATTCATTGGTGTAAAGTGAGAAAAATCACTTGCTCTAATGGCACACACGGTTATTGACACATTGAATCATCACATAACCAACAAGAGAAATCTAGGACATGAGGTTTTAACTTACAAGCAAAGTTACCATAGTGCCCAGTCTGAATCAACATTAAACCTATCTTATCTGATACAGTTTTTTACACTGATCAAGATCTATATAATCGTTTTTCCAAGTGAGCCTATTTACAGACGTTACAGAAGCTTTGAAAACCTTGGTAACGTAGAATTTGCTGGCATATTCTTCAATGGAAACGGTTTGGCATGCAACAAACAACGAAATAATTTGTTTAAGCTTTGCCGTAAAAGTATTAAGGTATATGCCAGCAAATTCCACGTTACCATGGTTTTCAAAGCTTCTGTAACGTCTGTAAATAGGCTCACTTGGAAAAACGATTATACAGATAAGCGTAGAAAACTGTATCAGATAAGATAGGTTTAATGTTGATTCAGACTGGGCACTATGGTAACTTTGCTTGTTAGCCTCATAAATATGCAGAGCCTAAAGGTAATCACCAACGAAAATACTCGTACAAAGTACCCCTTAATTAGGGTTTTAAATACAATTTAACACGGAATTTCAAACTTATATTCATATTACATATAAGTTGTCATAAAAGTTGTCATGCAAATTTTAGGAAGAATCAAAAAGGCGATCTTGCACCTTATTATAAGACGAAAACCTAAAACTAGTATAAATATTCAACTTAAATAACATTTTCTCGTATGTAATTAAGTTTGGAGTTGCATCCAATTTTGCATTGTAGAAATGTATGATGATTCATAGATAAAATACAACTCTTATCTACATTGAAATCAAACGGTATTAAAGTTGCTTAAAGTACTTAAAACTCTGCACTAAAACAATACAATTATGTAAAGGTCGATTTTTAAAAAACTACCGAAAGCATAATTTTCTGGAACGCAATAATACTCAAGCTAATGCTTTTTCTCCAAATTGCTAATTAAAGTCGGATGGTCGTTGTCGCCTATATGTCTCTCTTGGGTTGGGCGGTTGGCACAAAATAGAAGTAATGTTAAAACAGAGTAAGGGAGACCAAGTTAAAATAATAAAAAAATAATTTGGCACCTTTGAGACACAGACCAAAACACGGGCAGACAGAGAAATAAACTGGATATATTAATTAAAATACATCAAATGTTTACCTCTTCTGAAAGTCAATTTCAAAGTCAAGATAAGTTGATGTGCATGAGCGCAATGCACTGAGCTTAATCATTCTGATGTCAGCGTATGTAGCTTTACCCAGCATTATATACCAATGAACTTACTTAATTAATTAGTTTTGTTTTTGTGGAGTCAATTGTGTAGTGCTGTCAAGCTAAATCAGTTATGGTAATTAAGTTTATTATCTTTTTAGTGGAGGAACAAAATACAAAATGTGCATTCATTGATTCTTGTTGTCTTTGTCTGCCATATCTGTGTCCACATTTCAGACAGTCGTTGTTGAGTGAAGTAGCTTGATTGCGTACAGTGTTTATCGGTAAGTCATTATTTTTTAGGCGCATTCTCTTATACAACTAACTACTATAATTTTTCAAACATTTGCATTCAAAAAGTTTTTCAAATATCGTAATTGCTCCTAAGAGAAAAAAATTCGATGGAGAACCTGGAAGAAGGTAATTTCGAAATTTTTTAAATAATAACTTTTATGAAATAAGCCATATAAAGAATTATATGCACAAAGCAGTAGAAACCGGGTGTTCCTGCCATCAGTTTCAACGGTCAAGGAATCCATCCATATCTCAAGAATCTGTCAATAGCCTACTTTCGACCCCACAAAAAAATCATGAGCAAATGGTTAGCTCTTTAGTTGAGCTCTTAAAGGTTAACCTTACAAATGCTAATCGTGAATTGTTGAATGATTGGATACAAAAATATGCTGGTATGTCGATTAGAAATTACTTTAAAGTTTAAATATTGGAGACTAAATACAAAAATATTTAAATAACATTTTAATTTGCTAGATGGAAAACACCAAGATGAAACAGCTATTAGAGAATCATTTCCTTTGTTGCATAAAAATAATGGAATTTCAACCCAAGAAACAACCAAGTTGACACCGACGACGAGCATTTACTCCCATCAGAGAAAATCCTCTTTCCAAGGAAACCACGAATATTTGCAAAGTCCAAAATGTCACTCCAGTTTTGAAAGTACTGCAAGCAAACAATTCAACTCAAGCGAGCCACAATCACAAGAGGATGATAAGAGGTGCTTTGGACTAAATCGATGCCCAGTTCCAGTTATTCGAATAACCCTCATATTCTTTGTATATCACGTGGTGTTGATTACAATGAATGGATATGTATTCCACAAATTGTCCCTGATGCATGACGTCACAGAACCTGGGGTGGGACCTTATCGTGATGTGTCATGGATAGAAAATTTGGTATGAATTTTATTTTTAAACAATGAAAATAAGCTTCTCAAATAAAATGATTTCGCTAGTACTATTTTATTATATTATCGCTTCTGCAGCCTAAAAAATACATAAAAATATTTTAACAGTTTCTATTTAATTCTAACAGACTTTACATGGACTATGTGCTCATGAACGTGCCTGCCCAGATAATAATGAAATCAATGAATGCTGCAGCAGACACCATAACTCCACGATTGAAATTTTCATTCATGGAAATAGAAATAAGGAATGCACTATTCAC
The DNA here is from genome assembly GCA_034700685.1 of Willowsia buskii. Classification (NCBI taxonomy): domain Eukaryota; kingdom Metazoa; phylum Arthropoda; class Collembola; order Entomobryomorpha; family Entomobryidae; genus Willowsia; species Willowsia buskii. Next base: position 67 of record JAQIXW010003507.1, on the reverse strand, counting down.
GGTAAGGCATAAAAAATTCGCAAAAGCCGAAAATCACATGGGTTATAGAGCTTTTAAAGACGAGTCG
>JAQIXW010003506.1:0-13059 GCA_034700685.1 Willowsia buskii | reverse complement strand
AGCCTCCTCATCTGCCCATTTCTTCATTTCCTTTCTCATGCTTTCAACCATAGTAACTTCTAAAATATCTTGCTGAGATCAAAAAGTCAGGTATGCTGGAGTTGGCAAATCCAATATTGTAAACATAGAAGCAGCTGAACTATATTCTACACCCGCTACTTGGCATCCAGAAACTAGTGCTCCGTTTGCTTTAAGGGAAACCTTCTCATCATCTGACTTTACATGGAACTTTTTTGCCGCATCCGCAAGAGTATATTAAATGAGAATGGAGACCTTGCGATGTTTCCTGTTTGATTCTTACTGGTCCAAGAGAACACTTCATTTTGTGCAATGTAGCCTCTTTAAATGCCTGATTTAGTGAACTGATAGCCACTGCTCGTCTGCTGGTTAGTACTGGAGGAGTCGAGGTGCTTTTCTTCTTTCTGCTAACTTTATCATTAAAGACTTTCTTATGGACTGGGTAACAAGCTTTGACAATTTGCGATATTTTTGCTGCTACAGCGGCGGGCTTAACAGAATTAAATTTGCCAGTGCATGGCAGTATGTTGTCAATAATGCTAGACAAAGGAATTCTATCAACTTCTAAATCAACTTCTTCCTGGTCAATATTGATCTGCACAGTTTTAGAGGGTGTTTAATCTTGTATTCACAACTAACTATCTGTTCTTCTCTCCTCTTCTTAGCTTGACTAGCACGAGCTTTTGCTAGGCTTATTAAAAGTGCCTTTGCTTTCCGTTTCTGTGGTGGCATTTTTGAAATGATGCATAAAAATAAGTATTGGACTTTCAAGAATCAATTAATATTTAAGTCTGAATTGATTTTGCGAAAAAACGGGTTTTACCTTCAACGACGTACTAACCTCTTATTGTCAATGTATGTGTAAAAATCTAAATTGATTTTTTGAAAAAACCGGGTTCTAACTTCAACGACGTACTATCCTCTCATTGTCATCGTATGTGTAAAAATCTGAATTAATTTTGTGAAAAAAAGCGGGTTCTTATTTCAGCGACGTACCAACCTAAATTTGATGGTAAATTGTGATCGCTAACTTCACGGACGTACGAACTTCACTAATGAACCGAATGCATGAACTGGATTGAGTAGTGTATTTGTTTGTACCCTAATGGCTTGCTGTTGTTCAATGGCGCCTCGCCATTTCTCCCATAAACGGGGACAACCTTCATCAAGCACCTTCATATTCATGCATGTCAGAGTAAACTCAATCACGGAACATAAATAATCAGCTGCAAACAGGTCTCAAAAGTGTTTATGATTTGTCTAGGATAGAATGAGGTAAGGAAATGGATTGGATGTCAGGATAACCGATTATATGCAAATTACACATGACTCATGACTATCATCAATACACAGCATCAATATACACATACGTACAATCATGACATAGTACATATCACATTTGCACTCACTGTCCGTACGAAACTGGTGTCCTGTAGGGGACTTTTTTATTGGTGCAGGAGAAAATCTGGAGAGAAAAGAGTAAATTTAATCGTTGTTAGTTGACAAATACTGGGATTAAGTTGCACGTGCAATGAGAATAACTGATAGATTAGCAATTTTTATTTATTATGATCTAGCGTTTATTTAAAAATTCACTTTAACTTTCGAGTAGTCCCTTTTCATATTACCTCAGTTTAACACGTAGTTAAATGGCCGCCTCTGAACTGCTTTTGTTTTAAAAGATCCTTCTTCTTCCATTCACTCGAAATGTAATTACGTTAAATTTTATATATATTTTAAATTCTTCTCTATAACACGATCACTTCACATTTGGGGAAAATGGCACGAATTAAAGTAAAGAGTTAAGTGATTAACGCATACTCGGCTGAGACTACAACAGACCCGTCTGCTTACATCAGCAGACCATGCACCGTTCCAACTCGTGCGTCAGCGTCAGTGGGGCAATGTGCATCCGGGACGTTTATGTAATACTGACTTAAGGCTTAATCTGTTATATATGAAGGCTTTAATATATTTATTAGTAGCCTAATATCATCAAAACAACAATTTTATTTGGCAACAAGTTTTTGGAGATAATGAGCTTCATTATATTTGTGAGACCTAATTTCGCCTTAAAACCGAACATTACAAGCAATATCTACAAGCCTTAGTGTCCTCGCCTAATATTCGCCTTATAATATCTAAGAACGCAGATCTCTTGTCCCTTTTATAAAAACATTTAAAGTAAACGATTTGGAATTACGGAAATAGCTCGTATTCAAAACTGAAAATTGATTTAAGTGAGTAATGTAGGTTGCACTGTCAATAATTTCACATGTTTCGTATGCACGTAATTTGAAGAAAGACGTACTTCATTTCCAGAGATCATACCCGGACAACTTATAAGTCTTTTACAACAAAGTGATGACAAAATAATATATTGAAATGTTGCTCTATTTTGACAAACTAGGTATGAAAGCATTTTTTGCATAATATGCCATTAATCTGTTTTGCTGAAAGTTAAAGAAAATACTCATTTTTATATAGTTGAGAGTATGACACTATGGAAAATGGATATTAGCTTAAGCAAATATGCGATACTTTTATCTGATCTTGCTTGCTTCGCTTTATGACGTGTAAGTAATACAGAAACAGTTTTATTTAAGAAAATATCTTGTTTGGAATATTTATGAGATTGAGCAGGTAAAATACATAGGTCTTACTAGAAATGCTGAATCTAACAGAAAGGCCAAACACTCGTTACAACTTGACAACTATTCTTAAAGTCACAAAAAACCGATCCACATTTTCAGACTTTGCAGTTTGTACAGTTAAACTCATTTCTTACGGAATAAGTTGTGTGCTATGAATTTCTCAATAAATTACTTCAATAAATAGTTCGATAAGGATACTTTTTTTACAGATATCTAATGCAAAGATTGTTTTGACTGACCCTACTTTGTTAGGAAAAGCGCTGGTTCCAAAGAACCATCAAGGAGGCAGTTTTCATCCAGAAGCATCCCAAAAACATCAAAAGGAATACTGGACATGACATCAGCTCCTGGTTACCACTTGCATTGGACCTAATTTAAACTTAACTTTTTAATTTTTATCAGATTTTAATAGTTCTTTCTCACATAATATTTTTCATTGTTCTCTTTACTCTTGAAAAAGCTAACGGGAAGTTGGCGAAAGCTTGAGTTGTAAAAATAAATCATCCTCTTTAGCCAAAAATGAATCACTCATAATATTATGTTTAGAACCGAGATGCTGAGATTGAGTTTTTGAACAAACACCCAACTCAAAGTGGTAATAGTTGCGTATACAAATATTTTATCCGAATGTGAGCAGTGTGGAGATAGCAGAACTTAATAATTTAGTGGAAATATTTATGAAACACGACTCCTGTGATGTGGAAGATAAAACATTTCTATGCTTCATTGGTCTTTTTTATTCAGCCTTTCAGACACTAGTTAGACGGAGGGAGAATAAAGGACTTTCACCTTCAATATATAACTTCAACCACAAACATTTCCTGGGAATAATGAAAAGCGCAGTTGAAACCTATATGGATAATTGTTTCGGAGAATAAATCATGCTAAGTCCTTGCTTGCGGATTAAATATACTTTTCACATGTGTTCGTAACAAAAATATTAAAATTAATAAAAATCCTTGCTGGAGTGCTACAAAAAAGATCTCCGTTTATATACTGACGTGTAGTATAAATGTACAAACTATTTGCAATTTTTTGAAAACCTGATTAAAAGTTTTTGAAGCTTTGTGATATAAGTTTTTTCCTTCCAGGAATACTTTGTTCATAATGAAAAATTTTCTAACTTTTAGTTTTTCTTGAAAGTTTTCGTTGAATTAGATTCACTCTAGAGTCATTCAAGTTACCGTGTTTGGCTATATACTCGCTCCATCTCTTTTAAACAAAGAGTTTTATCATTGCCTTATGACCAAAAAGACAGAAAAGAGAGTAGTTTAAATAGCAAGATAGTATACATCATAGTACAAAGAAAACACAATGGTATCATCAGTGAAAGGGAAAGCAAAATTTCGCACAACTCGTTGTTGTCAAATGACGTGACAGTGTTTAAGATTAAATAAACTGTTGAGAAATGGATGCACAATTTATTTTTCACCGGATACTCGAAACGCGTCTCCTAAAAGGTTCAGAAGCAGGTAAGAACGCAGGATTGCAGAACGAGTAAACAGATTACGCGTAAATGCACATAGACCACTGAAAAATTATAGCAAAAACAAAACTACAATATTGTTCTTACAGCGAAAGAGGATGAGCAATTAGCAAATTGTTGCTCTCCTCAAAATTTGAAATATTTAAACAAGGAAAAAAAAACTGGCAACTTTGCCACAAATATTAAGGCTGAACACGCCTTGCAAAATGTCGGCGGCTGACGGTAGACGGCATCTGGATTCATAAAGAATGCTGGTGTGTGCTGAAGAATAGTTGCTGATGCTGGAAGGCATGCGAGAAAATCTGAAGCTGAAGAATAAATATATATTGTCTTCATATTTTAGTTAGATGGTCAAATCAGCGTAAAGAAATGGATTAAAAATGCACGACCACCAACAAACAAATCACAAAAACTTTATTTTGACAAAACAAGGCGTATCAGTATAGTTGTCTATTTCATTCATTATAAAAATATTAATTTTTATTGGAATATGGTTGTCAGGAGGATCAGAAGCTAAGAAAACTGAGATATGACAATTTAAATAAATGAGATAAGAAACTTTTCTCGTTCTCTTCTGCGCGCTCATTGGCTGTGTTAGTAGTTCTACCACACGTGGGGAGATATAATTTTTCTTCCTGTTCTCTTACACAAAAATCTTGTCTTCTATATTTCGATGCAGCCTGTCGTAATCGAATCAGCGAGTAGAAAAAGGTAAATGCACTATTGCAATGTTAAGTTTTGAGAAAATCGTAGCCAAGACTCCTGGCTCCTGTCTTGTTAAGGAGTCAAGCTTAAGTTCATGTTTCAAGGATTTCTGCCTTTTTCGACGTGCCTTTTGTGCCAAGGATGTAGAATCTGCTCAATCGGTTCGCAGATCTGAACGGGAAAACTTTGTCAATTTTTGTGAGGGTTCTCTTAAATCGCCCCAGTGGCATTTGTAAGTGCTGTCTTAGGCTTAAATATACCTTAAGCTGTGGCATAAAGCCAATTACTTTAAGCTAGGGATTTTTCTTTGAAAATTATTATTTTTTGTGGGTTTGGTGTTGATTTTGTAGTAACTGTAAAATTTGTGTTCTGTTGATTTAAATAAGAAAAAAAATCAACATATCCAATTTACAGTGTTTTTCCATCTTGATATTTTTGTGAAGTTCGATAGAATTTTATGGCATTTTTTGAGCATTATTGTTCACCTCTTCAAAGGCAACATTTGTGAGAAAAATTAGCCAACCAACCTAGCAGGACCCCAAAAAAATTGGACTCAGACTTGACTTAGACTGGGACCAAGTGTGATCATCGTCATCTTACTTAACACTATAAGGGAAGGTGGCTCTAGCAGTTCATAACAACTCTGTTCATCTGGCTTGTACTTATTCGTGCGGATATCGTTGGTTCTACTGTAGTTTTGTTCATTCGTCTCACATCACCCCTAAAGGTGACCGTATTGTTAGCGTGCACTATCCTGTGATCCTACCTCATCTTCATTGCAAGGAAAATACTTCATTTTGTTCTCACCGTAACAATAGTAAAGTACTTGAAAAATTGATAAATGTGCTTTGATATGACCTGTCATAATGTTTTTAATTGCTTTTTTGATAAAAACTAAACATTTATGTCTCATTGTATAAAAAGTAAAAAAGTCACTATGCAACAAATTTCACAGGATATTTGGAAGGTTTTTGTTGTGAATTTGATGAGACAAAAAGAGAGAGCTAGTTGATAATCATTTAAGGGTAATAATGCTATGAAATTTTGCATTGTAGATCTTCTTTATCAGGTGTCATTTTCTGCTTTTGAAATTGTAGTTCAGTTGGCTCATATGTCATAAATGTATGGTATGGTGTGCCATATTTGTTGGAGCTTCATTATAAAGAGCATTAACGGGATTTCGAACTATAAGTGAATGCTTTTATATATAGGTTTGATACAAATATGACGAGCTGAGGAAATCAAAGGCTTCATATATCATAAAACAGTGCATGTGTTGTAGCATGAAATCGAAATATAGAATTTAATTGGCTTACATGCAAATTTTTGTATGGTTCATTTGTTATTCCTAATTACTAATAAGTTTTAATTATTCTTACATTTTAAGGAAAAATATTGATATTTTGTCAGAACTAATTTTGCTGTAGCATTGGCTCCAGCTTCAACTGTTTAAAGCCGCCCCAGAATGCATCGTATACAAAGCAGTTTCAAGCATTAGATTAGATTAGATAGTAGTGGATTCTTATGTTATCTTAAAGTTGCAACAAACAATGAATCTGAGTGTCTAAATATCTTGAATTATTACCTTGTTCTGGAGTCTCAACTAGTTTAAGCCCCGAAGACGACGAACAGATGTCTTCATAAAAGTTACCATTTTCGCGGATATGACTTTCTATTTTTGGATTTTCCCATTTGAGAGCTTAATGGACTAAAAATATGATAAAGATATCTTTACAAGCTTTTTCTTGAGTAGTCGAAACAAGTGAAGACAGTTAAACAAGACTGGTCAATTGTGGTCAAGAATGAATGAGTATTTAGTGTAATTCTTACTCACTTGGTAACCTTTTTTCATGTTAGTTGAGTTGAGCGTTCTAATTAGTCAATTTCGCATATTTCGGATATGAGGATTCTGAATATGTAATCAGTTTGGTGTGAAAATGCATTTAAATATTTTTAAAGACCGATTTAAATCAGCCGCTACGCGCGCTCTTGGCTGGGTAAAGTGTCCTCTCTCAAGAATGCATGTACCATAGCACCACTAACACCTGCACAGCTCTCCTTTTCCGTTGTTGTGAGAAACAAAACTGTCTTTGTTTATTTAAATCAGGACAAAGCAAACTGATAGTACTTAACTGCTACTAGAAATAAAATAATAAAATAAAATAATGATAATTTAAACGCAAACAAACATAAAACATGTTTTTATCAATTCCTTTATTAGCTGTCGCCCTAGTTTTATTTATTTGCAAACCGATCCTAACAATAATTTAAACACCCTGTAAATAAAAAAGCATTTATTAATCAATATCATGAAAATGATTTTCATTTAAAAAATGAGTGAGGCACAAAGGTTCACGACAGTGACTACATTTTATGAAGCAGTCAGCCGAGCAATCGTCGACCGCACAATCACTATCTTTAGTCTCAAAGAGCAGTTCGTTGACATTCAAGAAATGACCTGGTCAGATGTCAGTGTAATCACACGCGTACCAGCAATACTCTAGCATCGGTGCAAATAGTGGTGACTGTAACTGGTTGTATATCAGTGAATGCATATTTAATACGCCTTGACGATTCTTCTGATCCATTTCATTATCTTCAAGCATTGACCGGTCAAATATTTTTCTTCTGATTATTTTGTATTGACGGAAGAAATATACATCCAACGGCTGCTTCCATTTGGTAGTGTGAGGCGGAATTTGATGGTAGGACTTCAGGTGCGTAACACCTTCGTAAAGTGTGGGGTCCGTTTGACCAGCCCATGAATCCAAGATAAGCACAATTTCATCGTCAGGTGACAACATTCCCACGTAGCATTCCAACCAGTTTCTCTTAATTGCTTTGTCCAATTTCCCTGATCGTGATGACGTCAAGGAAATATTTCTAGGGATCTTTAAAGATGCTGCCGCACGTGGACCTAATTCACTCTTTAACTCCTGTAGGCATATGAGAAGTTTGGAGGCAAGTTTCCCAGACATGGCAAGAAGATACATAATGGAATAACTATGGGTAACGGCATTCACGGATTTCACCAACATTAAGGCATCCTTTCCTCCTTTCTTGGAAAGCGTTCTTTCATTTCCATGTTCATAATTAAATCCTGACTGGTCGAAATTCATAATATTTTTTTGAAGATACACCTTCACAAGCAATTTTTATATTTTGCACAAATATGTTACCCACTTCCATCAGTGCCTGCTGATTCATTATTTCTTTTGTGGTCGTCAACTTTGTAATTTTCCTGGAGACAATACGAAATCGTTGCTTGAAAAGATGAAGCCAGTATGGTGATGCCTTGAACTCCAAATTAGTTTCTTTTGCTTTCTTTATTTCCCATCTACGAAGGTCACGTTCGTTAACACATGCTAACGAAGGACGGGCGTCCAAAAACAAGGAATACACATGCTCCTCCACGACCTTCATCTTATTCATCCTTCTGCCATTTTACTACACATACTCCCGAAATCGTGAAATTTGTTGGTAAGACGTCACAAATCGATAACGGTTGCAGGTCTTCCAAAACTTCTTATTCTTGCAGTTATCGTAAAATGTGACACCATTCTTCATTACGTCAATCGAGTACTCATGCCTGTCGTCCTTTGTTAGTTCCCACTCCTGGCTAATTTGTTGAGAGTTTGGCGAATCGCTGTCATCTTGGGGTTGACCACTCCATTCTTCGTATTGTTCGCAATCCTCTTCCAAGTCAAGGGTGTCCATTGTTTCCAGCTGGGCGCTGTTAGTCGTCAACTTCTCCACCATTCCAAACATTTCTTCAATAGCTGCCGCCATCGTGAGTTTTACATTTTGGATTGTGACCTCATTATCATTTCCGTATTTGGTTTTGGCCTTCTCCAACAAAACAGCACAAAATGAAGCCGCCAACGCCATAATGACTAAACACGAATTCGGGCAATTAAATATCATATCACATAATTACTTGGAGATATCTAACAACCTACCAAGCTAATTAATTATTCCTGCAGTCACTCACCTTTTTTTCTCACCACACTGCTTTGAAGTGAGAATTTGTTCGTTTAATCTCTCCGTCTCGACCTCCCAATGATAAAGAACCAATATCAAATTAGTGCTCACTGCTTGTATATATTGATTAATTTTCAGCTGCGCCAATTATCACTCCGTGTTTAATATAAAATAGGAAGAATAAAATGTATTCGTTTGATTTTGCGGCGTGTAATGCATCCAGCATATCAATGTCCATTTTAGTCTATGATTCAGCTATTTTAGCAATAATTTAATTGCGATGTGATAAAACTTAAATTTTGTATTCACTATTGATTTGTTCCGCTGGAAATGAACAAAAACAGTTTTGTTTCTCACAACACCGGAAAGGAGAGCTGTGCAGGTGTGAGTGGTGCTATGGTACATGCATTCTTGAGAGAGGGCACTTTACCTAGCCGAGAGCGCGCGGAGCGGCTGATTTAAATCGGTCTTTAAAAATACTTAAATGTATTTTCACACCAAACTGATTACATATTCAAAATCCTCATATCCGAGATATGCGGAATTGACTAATTAGAACCCTCAACTTAACTTACATAGAAAAAGGTTACCTAGTCAGTTCTAGAATTACATTTTTTGTCATGGTTATCAGTTAAAGCCCATAAACGTTTCATTTGACAGTGTTTTCACAACGCTAACAACAAGTTCATCTTTAGCACAGTCAGACGAATTGCATAGTCGTCCTGTAGATTAAGCACTACGCAAACGGTTCCTGGAATGTCAGTTGTTTGCGAACACTATATTTTTTGATTCTTTCATGATTAATTTTTTCATAATTTATTTGTTTCTTTTTATGACCAGATAATGTCTCCATGGAGGTCATATGCAAGTGGGCATCTTCGACAATATAATTTACTCAAGGTTGGAGTAATTTGAGTTCGGAGAAACTTTTAAAAGTAGAAATAGATTTCCTGCTTCTAAAGTCTTTGCAGAATAATCCCCTCTACTCTTTAAACTTGTTGATGAAATCATACGATGAACACAAACAAATATTGGAGTGGACGTATGTGTGTATGTTTTATCAAGTGTAATTGTTCTTTTTCTCATTTTTTCTGCTTCATATTCATTTACAAATGAGAATCTTTCTGCAAGGAATTCCACAGTTTCTGAAAAATTATATGATTCTCCTGGAATGGTGTCAAAATATCGAATATTCTTATGGAAGTACACGTGATTGGGCCGGGTTTTCTCCAGTCGAAGAAAGACAGAAGGAAAACGTAAAAATGTCTTGCACACAAACACACGCGCAAAGCAGACATCTCTCATACATATTTATTAAGTCGATTGGGTGTGTCTCTATGCATAAGGTAAAATTACGTAACAAGAGACATTACCTATCAGTCTACTTTTTCACCCTTGATTCCCGTTATGCTCTGATGCTTTATGTAAAATAAAACGAGCAAAAATATATTACGGACGATAACACGCAAATCAAAATCTGTGGGACACAGCAAGCAATAAAAGTTGGTCTCATACTACGCATTAAGGCAACAAAACTACAAAAGTCAGGTCTCCTCCTACACGCTTGGGTTGAAACATACCTTAAACAATTCCTGCCTTAACACGGGGTTAGAGACCAACTTTTATTGTTTGCTGTGGCCCGCAGATTAACCCATTCGGGATTAAATACGATTAGTACCATAAAATTCTCAGTGAAAAACTCAATCTGATGTAATGTTTTCCATTTTGGTTTGCCTGTTATCGTTCGTAATATATTTTTGTTCGTTTTATTTCACATAAAGCATCAGAGAATAACGGGTTGAGTAATGTGTGTCTCTAAAATGTTTCACCTACAAGAACAACTCAAAATTTTTTCTTCGTAAGTCACCCCATTCTTCTTTAAATCGACTATGCTGCATAAATGCATCTATAAAAACATTTTGACCAGTGCTTGCTAGCAAATCCGATATTTGATGTCTAAACTAAAGCGTAGTATAAATTTAACCAATATCACAGGCCTACTAATAAAATTTGAGTTTTGCACAATGAATGAATTTGGAATTTGAACGAATCCAAGACAGTATTCACGAGCTGAAACTCCTAAAAGCTTTTGCTTAATGGATTTTACAAAGTCTACTAGGTAAGTTCATAATGATAAGTAACTGTAGGAGTTTAAAAGGAATTAAAAGAATCTTGAGTGGGAGATTCCTAAGGAGGAAATCTTAGGGGGAGATTCTTAAGAGGGAAATCTAAAGTTGTTGAGGGGAAGGGGGCTTGGGGGGAAAAGCGCTGGAGTGGAAAGGGTCCAGAGGGGAAATGGCTATGGCTTCGGGGGGAATTGGGCCTTAGGGGGGATGGGCCGGTAAGAAAGGTATACAATAAGATAGCACTTTCCTACAATCGGCAAAAGCTAATCAATTTCTTATCAAACCAACATAAACGACAATAAAGCTCTGGATTTCTTCCAGCAAACTATTTTTTGGGAGTTTAAAAAATCTGGCTCTGGATAACAAAAATCATTTTCCAGTTCAAAGGTTCAAAAAAATGAATGTAAGGTTGGCACGGTTAACAGAGTTGTCATTTTGGCTATTTTGTAATGCTGGAGTTACAAATAGACTTCCACATATTGGTCATCAACAGTCAAATAGAGAAGTTTTGGACGTGACGTGCTACACTTTTAGTGGAAAGTTGCAGCTTTTGGAATGGAAGAATTTCGCAATGACAACGGTAGATAATCGGAATTGGCATGCCAATGACTAGCTGAGAAATTAGTACATCGCAGAATATAATGGGCAATTAATAGTTGCACGTAAGCTGCTGATGAAATAATTAGTGGCTTTTTTATTTTCTCCCACACCTTTACACAAACAAGAAGCTGGTCAAATAATATGCACTATGCACCTATTCATTGTTAACATCCTTTCTTTCACTTTTTTAGCAGAGAGCAACTTATGCACCATATGAAATATTAGGCATAGGTGAATAAATGTCATAATTAGGGGAAAAGCGAGTTAATTGGAATAGGCAATTTATTGGGTTTCAACTTCTCTTGTTACGGCTCAAATATTGCCAATTTATTTTAACTTATCCCTGATTCTTTTGTTTGTCAGCCGGAGCTAGCTTCTCGAACAAATCCTCAAAACTGGCTTGCGTCCGTGGAGCTGACTTAAATAATTGCTCAATTATGCTGGGGCCCAAATATGGCTAATCCGTCAATTTACAATTCAAACTTAATCAACAGGATGAACAGCAACGCTTTAATGATAATATTCATCTTTATTATGAATCCAAAAGCACAAGATAATTAACTTTTTAACAAATTAAGAATCTACTCGTTACAAATTGAGCTCATAAAAATTCACTACTGCTACTTTTTCTCAAGCTCAACTCAAGAACACTGCCCACACAATCTAATAAAAGTACGAGAAATAAAATCAGTGACTTAAAATGAATGTATAATATTTTATATCGCCGCTCCAAACAATGACAGCTATTATCGTATAGCTTAGTGACAGTAAAGTATATTCGCATTTTGTCTCATGGTATTACTTTATATCGAAAGGGACGCTACGAAACTAAGATGCTAAAGTTTTGGGTTGATGCAATGCGAGATGCATTTTCGAAAGTATGTGTATCATTTTGCTATCAGAACAAAAAATTTGTCACATGTTTATCCAAGTTTTTGTTCTTCATGTAAATTTGACGGTTTTTAGAAGCCAGTCCTTTTAAATACAGTAATGTAATGTAGCACACATCTATTTAACTCAACGTTCGATAATTTATGATGGAATTCAGAGATTAGAAAAACATGAAGCATTTACACAGTTATTTTTACTCTTATGAAGGAAATACACAAGAAACATCATAAATCATCAGAATGTTGCATCAAACAAGAAACATTTATTATCGTTCTCAGGTAAAATATAATAGTATTTTTCATGGTTAATACATAAATGGACCATGTAGCCAATCCGTCTAATTCTGGGATTATAATGAGTAGCAGTCTAGATCAGATAAAATAATACAAGCAGTTTCCACTCAGTTATTCCTTCAGGGACAGAGCAAACTGCACTACAATATTAAAGTTCTACTACAATACAACCAAATTGCAACCACAAGTTATTGTTAACAAAATTACACAATTTTTGTGTAGATTTCGCATACAATGAAACCAATACGTAAAGGAGAGTTCCATCCGCTTGAAAATCCTACTGTAAGATAAATAATAATATATTA
>JAQIXW010003505.1:0-13059 GCA_034700685.1 Willowsia buskii | reverse complement strand
AAAAAAGGTTTAGCAACCAATATGCAATGCCTTATATATCACTTTCAACTTTCGCAATTTATGATATCAAACATAAAGGTGAGTACAGACATCATGTACTGAGAATAAATACTAAACCCTCTTGTCATGATTCATGAGTCTATGGTGAGTGTTTACTTATCACGTAATCACTATCCCATCATTCATCTATTTCGTCATTCAGCTTCCTGACTAGATTTCTCGTTCATGGGATGATGTTCATCATAAATAGGATGAACGGTGAACTATCTACATACTTGATCTGGCTATTTTACGGTAAAAATCTTAGAATGCAGAAAGTCAGTGAGAAGCAAGAACATAAAAGTGGCACAAAACACTTATGTGGCGCTTGATTCACTTGCAGTATTACAGTATTTAAGAAGAAACTAGACTTTTTTGCAATAAATGTCGTAAATGCATACAGAAATGCGTATGAGTCAAGACGCCGCTAGGGTTACGTATCCCGTGAGAACAGGATGATTTCAAAGAATATGCAACTAATTATAACAGACGATAGCATAGAGCATTTTAGCTTTAAGATTTCCTACTTTAGTTATGTATCCTACCGCAGCATTGTTTTTCCTTACGACACTGGAAGTTCCGTGAGCCTACTGCGTTGATTGTTACAGCGGCGTAATTAGTACAAGCACTCCCCTCATAATTGTGTAATATGACTAGTTTCTTTTATAGCATAGATGAAATTAAAGAGAAATTAAATACTCATGCTCGTATTATGCTCGCTGCAAAAATCTAACACTGACTGTTGCTGCAATTGCTTTAGTTCAATTAATAATGACCTGTGTAGCATTGAAATAACACGAAGTCTCATACTTTTAGTCAAGAAAGGCTTTTGTACATTGTAGCTCCTTAGCTTTGGTCGCCTACATAATAAAGTGTTTTTACATGGCCATACAATCAACATGTTTTTAAATTTCTGTCCAGAAAACTGCAGTGTTCATACCTCGTACTCAATACTCATAAGCTGACCTGACGTGATACACTGTATGGACAACACGCCATTAGTTTATACATAAATTAAATATTTAGCTTATTAGTTGATAGTAAGTTTTTTTCATATGAAATTGTTCAGCACAAGCTCACGATTCGTGACTCCTATAAATTTAATTTTTACACACATGCAAAAGAAATACTTTGTATGCATACGAGAAAAACTGTAATTGGAATTCAGTTTCCAAGAGTGTAAATACCTTAAAAGCACTTCCTTACATTCAGTTTTTAATCCTTTTATGGGTGATGATGAATCTTTTACATTGCATTTATTAGTGCTTTGACAAAAAGTTATAATACTACAATATTCTTGCAAAAGTGACAGTTCAAAAAAAATTGTAACAATTAAATCATCAAGATGGCTACCTTAAATGGAAGTTTGTTTTCAGTGCCAACGGTATTATCACTCCAAAATGAATCGGAATCAATTTTTTGGCAGTATCGTAGCACTGACGATAGTTTTGAATTTGAAATAATTGACATGCCTTGTTGGCGCGACTGGTTGATTGAAAATAGGATACTCGCATTCTATGCAGCAGGAATATATGCTGTAATCATATTTGGACTCGAAAAGTATATGAGAAACCGTCCAGCATTTGATTTAAGGACTTCGTTAATCTTTTGGAATGCTGCATTGGGAATATTTTCAGCTATTGGGTTGTTGCGAACAGCTCCATGTATGGGAAAATATATGACTGGCTTCAACGGATTGTACGAAAGTATATGTGTAAGGGATTACACAGAGCCACAGATGGCGTTTTGGGGGTATAACTGCAATGCTGCGTAGTACTAGCAATAGTAACCGAATATAACGTTTTAAAAGTTCAATTTTCTTCCTGTTTAGGGTAGCCTTCGCCATATCTAAATACGTGGAGTTAGGTGATACACTCTTCATTGTTCTGAGAAAAAGACCCCTTCAAGTGCTCCAATGGTACCATCACATTGCGACGCTAATTGTTGTATGGATCACATGTAAGTTTTTATTAGTAAAAATAGGTGTAAACATTACAGTTCTCAAAATGCCCCTGTCAACTTGTTAGTATACATGCACCATGCCCATATTTTTTTCGAGTTGGCATTCAGCTTGTATTATAGCTTGCAGAGTTATAGGAAGATGCAAGTTCCAAATTTAATTCCACATTTAATCCTTTTCATGTGCTTTTTCACTACAGTGCCGTTTGTGGAGCCTATAGGAAGGTGGTTTGTTATCCTGAACTATGCCATTCATTCTGTTATGTATCCCTACTTTGCTTTAAAGGTAAATGTTCTACAAAATGGTTTAAATTTTATTTTATTGCGACAGTCGAAAATTCCATATTATTTTCTATATCTGCACTTGTATTTACCAATGCTAATGCAACTTCCTTTTTATGGCTAATCTAGATGGCTGGAGTTGATGTACCAAAAGTGGTATCAAACATGATCACAACAGCTCAATTTGGACAAATGTTGATTGGATTTGTACTGAATGTCTTAACGATTGGCTTTATTGGTGTGAACAACCTTTGAAAAATCATATTATACGCATTATTCTGTAACCAAAATAGCTTTTTCTGCTATCTCAATTTAATCCTATTTATTGTTCCAGCTTCGGGATCGGGGTGCTACCGCGCAAGTATCTCGATTTGGTCCTTCCTTGCGGTGTACGGAACCTTTGTCGTTTTGTTTGGGAAACTATTTAGAAATGCAGTACTAAAGACAACAAAGTCAAGGAAGCCGCTACAAACTAAAAAGGATTCATAATACATATTTTTAGGTAATATGAATTATGCATGTATGCAATTGAATTCTATGCAACGAGAAGTAAGAAAAATAATCCGGCCTAAAGCGAATTAGGTAGATATTTATTAACGCAAACCTTTGCTAGTTTGCAGTTCGCCGAATATAGATAAATCATATATGCGAAAATTCTATGCTATAATTCTGTACTATAATACTTTGATTGTGTTTATATAACCGAGAGTGCAATAAGGCTGTACATCAAAATGACAAATTGAGTTACACATAATAAAATATTCATTGACTATTTTTCACTTCTGACATCCTCTGTATACATAAATGCACATATTATGCACTTTCTAACAAATGTGCCTTACCGTACATTTGAAAAATTGAGAACTTGCTTGTTCGCGATGAAACGGACAATGGTAATACATAATAGGGAGTACATAATATTATGTAGGCTTCATAAGAATCAAGCGGTACTCGGTAGACTGATAAGCAATCTTGGTTTCTTGATCCAATTTACTAGTTTCAAACCATCACAATGACAATAGGCTATTAAGGAAGTACACATCCCGCGTACCTAAGCATCATGTCAAATGAATTTTTAAGTACATACTTTGTATTTTCAGTTTTTTAAATGTATCAATAGGTGCGTATAATATTAGTCAGTAAATCAATTTCACCTAAACCACCACAGCCTTGACTCACTCAAAGTGACTACCCCACTGCACCAAACGAGACACAATCATTTATTTTCTCAAGTGTAAAAGGAAAAAATGTAATACTGAATTTTCCCAGATTTTTACATGAACCATGAAATGAATTTATTATTAATGCGACTTCAAAGATACCTTGATACGTCCTTGTATGATGGAAATTACTTATCACTACTGCCTGTATCAGATTTTCGAAATATGTAATGCCATGATGGGTATGTAGCCTTCTTAACTCTTTACAATACAGCATACGGCCAAGCTATAAAAATATTTCCCTTTTAGAGCTACCATTTTTCACTTTTCTCTACTGAGTAATGTTGACTATTTTGGATTGATCTTTTTTCTGCTGTTGAGTGGCTCCAGAACAACTGTTGTTCTCAATCGTAGTTTCTTGCACATTTTTCGGAGAAGTTCTCGGTCGCCTTTATATATCCTGTTCCCTCTACTTGTTGAAATTGAGACGAGACTACACCATTTCCAATTCTACGGGAGCCCGGAGGTAAAGTAAACTGGATTGGAATTGAGTTTCTTCATTCCTTTTACAAGATTTATTCACTAAGCTCCTATAAAACTTTCTTGGAATAGCTTATAAATAATAATTTTCATACGTACATAAGGTAAATCAACAAAGTCTATCCCATCACATCATTTTCATGATTCACTGCATGCGATGTGACATGACACACACGTTTATTACATTTGGTTCTCCTTGACACACTATTATGAAGTCGTAGATTCACAGTGAAAATACCACACCGCAGCTAGAGCCACCATTGTCATCGTCGCATTTATTTGATCATACATGCATATGCGGATCGAAATACAGATATTGCTTTTTGCAAATTGAAACATCAATGAGCAGACAAAGGTAGAGGAAATTCTAGAGAAAGAGGAACTGTGCCGGATAAGATAGCACAATATTAGCGTTCAGTCTATATCCGAAGGCGTCATTTCATCTTTTCGTTCGTGTCAGATTCACTTTGTCCCTTCATTTAGTCAGGGCCTGGGGTACGTGAAATTCATACTCTAAGCACTGGCGCAGCTAGTTTTTCAAGAAGGGGCAACCATTGATGCAGTGTGTAGACTTTATTAATGATTACTAATTACAATCTTGATAACAAAAAGAGATTTTGATGGAAATTACTGTGGTGGCTCTTTTGTAGTTGACAAAATATTAGTAAAAACATATAATGCTACAAATAAATAATTAATTTTACTCTCCCAACCTTCACATAATGCCTACCTGCTACGCAAGAGAAAGCACTTCCCAAAACCATACCGACACGTGTAACCATAATCGGTACAGAATTTCGTTTATTTGGATTCTGTATATTTGGAATGAAAATTTTGCTTTCTTCAGAGCACAAACCTGTGAATTTTATATGGGGAGTTATCAAAGCAGTTTCTGGATGTAAAAGCGCATTTTCAAAATAAAACCGTTTCCCAAAACTCGCATGATTAGCTTTCAGTGTAGCTTCATTGCATTTCTTAACAGTTGAAGCTGGTAAGTGTATTGCTGAAATATAAAAGTTTTTAGCTTGTCTGCAGTGAAAGATTGATAAAGACACGTTGCGGCACTACTACAAGCGTGAATTGTACATTTTAGATGTAGACAGCCAACTTCCAAAGTTTCAAACCACAGCTCCTTATGTGTTCCACAAAATGGATTTCATCCAACTTTCTTTCCAAGTTTCAAGTTTGTACAAAATGCATTGACATGTAGGCAACGCTAATACTTTGGACAGTTTGTCTCTAAGAATTTAACCAGGAAAGTTCACCGTATATTTAGTAGACAACTCGAAGAACACCAAAAGTTATTTATTAACTTGAAATAGCCTGTTCACTCTGACTGCTCTAATTCACCTCATGAATAAAGCCAATAATCTTTAAAGTATATTCTCAGACACTGCCTTATATAATCAAACATGATGCATTGTTAAGTACTACCTTGTGTGTAATATGATGCAATCTCAGCTAACTATATGCTTATCAATTTATGACTTGAAAATTGCAATCAAAACCTTTATTTTCGGGGATCCCTGTAAGTTAAAATTATACATGGTATGTACATATAACACTTTTATTTCCGACGTAAATACAGCTTATTTTTTATACATGACGGTTATGTAATTAGTTACAATAAAAAATAAATAAAATTTATATCTTTGCAAAATTAATATATCGATATATTTTTGAAGTGAGTAGAGATATTTACGATCTAGATAAACTCTTTTATTAGGTATATCCGATTAAATAAAACATATTCATAAATGCGGAAAAAAAACGAGTGGAGACAGTGTTTTAGAAGACATGTAAATAAAAATATTTTTATACGTACAGTATCAGACAGTTGATTTTTCTCTATGAAGTAACCTGGCGGTTGTAAAGACTTCGCAAATTAAAAGTCAGGAACATTAAAAATTAAAGTAAATTATTGGTATTGGTATGTATGTATAAATCAATGTAGGTATATATTTATTATATTCAACAGGGTTTGCAAACTAAACTTCAAAATCAAATCCAATTTATATTTACACCATTCATATGTGTACCGATTTCTGTGTATATTCCATGTCGACAAACACTAAAATATAATTAGAGCTTTAGCTGTATTGAATACAATTCTATTTGATTACTATATTATAACACAAAACTTATTATCTAAGAATATATATTTTTGTCAATATTTTACAAACAGGTATTCATAGTGAAATATTGGAGAAGTGAATAAGTAAGTTTACCTTATCTCCTACTTTTATTTATCTCCTATCTCCCAACAGAGCTACGTAGTTTTTTAAATTTTGATTGGAAAATAATTATTGGTTTGAATTCTACGTCTTACTCAATCGCTACTCTAATATGAACTTAGTTTATACATCACCTTTTTAATTCTATCAACAAAATCCATTGTTGTTTTTATAATCATAACATTTATCTGATTCACAAACATCAATATTTGGCAATAATAGGTTCTTCTACATGCAGAACCTTTGTTTTACGACAAAAATTAATTCCTTTTGTATATATGGACACACACTGCTGCTGAGACATATTTTATCGTAATTTCACACTATGGGTATATATGTGAGCTAATCTCTATATGTTCTAAAATTTATGTTTTTATGTAATACGTAACGTATTGTACTTTTATCTAAATATGTTTGATGAGGTCAGTTTATAAGAACCTGTGTTTTCACAGGTAATTCACTATCACATCACAAGCACAACAAGAAATCATACGAACGCAACACAATCAACAATTTTCATCTGAAATTGATTGTTTTCTGGATAATTTTACTCACTATATATTGCTAAGAAGGTTACACATGTTGTATAAGTTCAGGTTCAGGTTAGTAACCAAATTTATCAGCACTAGAGACATTAGTCGCTACATTAGAAATAGTTTGAAGGAAATGCAGGTACATAAATATATCCAGAACTTTAACTACTTTAGAGTACTTTAACTACCTCGCATTTTGCATACATTTATTCTTTCAACACTTGTAAAATCTCGGATACAAACATGCTAAAAAAAATCCCTTGCTAGATAGTTTCAATAAATAATAATATGAATTCATTGCATACCATAGATTTTATAGCTATTGTATGTACATGCAACAATACATGCATAATATGTTTATTATAAATGTTTAGATTCTTATTCTTAGCTGCAGATTAGTGTTAATATTAGTATTACTCACTTATAATAGTTGGAATTTTTAATTTTCAAAGCATTTCATTTTATGCATGGCCTACAATAAAGATATATATTACTTCGCACATTTTCCTGTGATAGGATGAGTTACTTCTAAAAATGAAAGCAAAGTTTTAACTTCGATACCTAACTGCACATATATATTACGTTATTCTAGATCTATGTAATTCGTATTCGGATAGCGTATTATATCATCCATGCTTTTATGTCAAACATTTTATGCTGCTTAATACTGCTACAAATTATGTGCATACTACTTGGATAATCAACGAATTAGCAAATATTCTTAGGCATATCTATCTAAAACTTGCATCACACTACCCCCATTGCTTGCCTTTAGGGATAATACAAACACAAACCCTTCACATTGTAATAGTCAAATACAACAGAGTTTAACCGAAAGCACTGCAGCAGATGCAACAAGTACAATTTCACAAGTTCTGCAATGCCTTGATTGTTTTTTCGCTTTTAGCAGTTTTACGGCAAGATGAAAGTAAAGTGGAAACTCGACTATCTGCATGCACTACTTCCTAATAATCATGTTGAAGCTGCTCAAAGGAAACAGATTTGTAAGATTGGAGACTTAATAGATAGGTACGTATAAAGTGGTCTATATACATATATCTATTTAAACTAAGCGCATTTCAATCCATCATTTCCATGTTATACGCACCATATGTATACATACATCTGTAACTCTTAAAAACTAGCAAATCGTAATCACTGTCTATTATCATCACACCATGATTATACATATATATAGTTGTGAAACCAGTCCAAAATTATACTAGTGGGACTTATGGTATATCTATTCCATGCCTTCATGTTTAATACATAATATTTTATTAGATCAATCCTTCTCGGATTCAAAAGTTTCCTCCTGCTAGTAGAATATTAGGACGACCAGAGTTTACACTCTCGTTGGAAATCTGACCAGCACCAGACCAATAATATGTGGTACGATACAGTTAATTAAAATACTTTGTTGTTGCGAATATGCATGGGTATGTAAAGTCTCACGGTTTACATACAGGACGAAGTAATACTCGAATGCTGACTATGGATGTTTCCGCCTCCTAACAGAGCCCGTTCTGCTTCATCAACCTCTCCTATGTACTCCCCAACACCTACAACAGCGGATCCACTGCTCCCACCGGGACAGTGTTGCTGAGCCCTTATCAATTCAAACTTTTCCGATTCTTCAACAGAAGAAAGCGGCCTTTGTTTCTGGCTCACTTTTCTAGTTGTCATCTCAAACTCTCCCTCACATTTGCCAGGTCCACCGGCTCTTCCAGCACCAACACCATTTCCATTTGTGCTCGAAGAACGACTCCGATTAGCGCCATTGTTATTCCCAAGTGGAGGAAGTAGCTGCTGACTATTTTGTCTGGATCTGTTGACACCCACAGCCTTATTGTTCACGGTGGATGCTCTCGAGAACTGGGTAGCTCCATTGGAGACTATTCTGTCTGCATAAATGTGATCAGTTTGACTCATGTAGCCGCTGGGCGCTCCGCGGATGAAGTGATTGTGATGATGATGGTGGCGAGAGCGACGATCCTCTCGGCAGCAGCAACAGAGAAGATGGCGATTGAAATGCTAGAATGATCAAAAGGGAGAGAAAATAAAAGAAGCCGCATTAATATATATTGAATTTTACAACAATGCCGCTCGCCCACCCTCCTGTCGCTGTCCTGTGTGGTTTCATTCTATTAAAATGGGCCCAGTTTCTTGTCAAAAGGGAAATTCTTCACTATCACTTGTAAGCGATTCTCGTATTTTTACCCAATTATTTTCTCCCACTACCGGGAAACAAAGGGATTGGGACTGGTAAAAGTGCCAAGTATATATGTATGCATGTTTAAAGTTACACGGAGGGAGGAATTTTAAAGGTATGAGAATGCACTTGGAGAGTTACGCCATGGTGTCTAGAGAGGATGAAGTAAGTTGAGATAAAAGTGGTTTCGTCATTCCCTGCTCGTCATTCCCTGCTCATGAAACCGTGCATAATAAATGAATCTGTGGGAAAAGGCCTCTCGCCAAACTATTCCTGCTTCTTGTCACATCATCGCCTTCTTTATTCTTCTGGACTGACGGTTTTCTCCACTGCAAAATGGTGTAAACGGTACTTGGCAGGAAAATATGCTACTAGCTACTACTTACGGACAGCTTTTTAGGTACTATTTGAAAATTCTAGAATATTATTGCATTCAGGGATTTTCTCACCACTACAAAACCCGAGCTACAAAACTCCGACGTGTTAATGCATTCACAAATGCTGCTGGTGGTGAAAGTATCGTCGTCCAGAGACATGTATTTACCGGAAGCATTTGTAAGCAGAGATCACGTACGCATCGCTTTAGGTGAAATAACGTAGAGATATTATAAATGTGAGTATGCTTTATGCATTCCAATCCTACAGACATGCATAAGAACTGCTTACAAGAGATTGGCAGAGAGTCCACGGGTTTTTAAAAACGCATTTTTTGCGGTTACATTCTCAGAAATAGAAACATTTTGTAGAATTCCCAGAGAAATAAATTAATACGATGCCTACTTTATGCGGGGACGACCTAAATGCCCATTTCAAATTATTTATAAGATATTATGTTTCGTTTTCCAGTCTATGTATTTTAGAAAAGTAACCATTCTAATATATTCTTTGAATTGAATCCCGGACATGCCCTCCTTAATTCAATACCTCTTCAGGTGCGTCGCATCACGCGTAAGTATTTTTCCTTTCCCGAGAAGCATATAGGATTAATTTTATGAAAACCTTTTATTTTACCTTGCGAAAAGTTCCACTGACACAGTAAAGTGTAATCGGGTTGATGCATGAGTTGATGAAGGAGAGACAAAATCCAACCATACGAACCCAGTGCCAAAATAGATTGTAGTGTTTCTCAGCGTTCGGATAGTAATAAAACCAGATGAAGAATACGTGATAGGGGAAAAAGCAGACTGCAAAGATTACCACGAATGAGAGTACCATTTTTGCCACCTGGGAAATTAAAATCAAAGATTATGTTAGTTAGTTTACATAAAGGAAAATGTGAAAACATTATGCATGATACATTAGTCACTGATTACTTATGTTTTAACTTTTTGCATACACAATGACACCACGTGGGTGTGTGGAGGTGGAATATACATAATATACATGTATGCTGGTTCAAAAACCATTACCATGAAACAAATCAAGTTTGTAAATTTCAAGAATCAAGCATGTTATATTTGCCCTGGTGGGGTCTGTTATATTAAATACACATACAAACCGGAGATACATAAGCGGTTAAATGGTTGGATGCAGCAAATCTTCAAACGAATTCCAAAAACTTCTCTGATCAATATAGTCATGCATACTATTAAGCCTGTGATGGTGCCGGTGCAGTACTGGAGAATATTTCATATTTGTTTTTGATTCGTATCAACTACTGACTTTTCAATATTCTTATTGGGTTCATCGCTACTTCCATAAATTCGGATTTTCAAATTTTGCACTCGTTTTGATAAAGCCAAAGTTAGCAGTTTCATATCAATAATGCATGAAATTCAAATGTTTTGGTATTCCATTATACAGTAGTTATCAGAAATTTAGAACCTGTCTTTCGTGCAAAATATCATCAGATGCAAACAAATAATATACACTAACCTTTTTCCTAGACTGAATTTGTTTGAGTTGTCCTTGTGCTTCGCCAGGCATGTTTCTTGTGGACTGAAGCAGATGATGAGCCATTATGATGTAGAATGTGGCAATAAAACATAACGGAATGGCATAGTACACGAGGAATTTAAACATAACGACCACCTATAAAACAAAATCATGTGAAAATACTTTTTAGAAATCATCCAGCTCACGCATTCGACAAACTATACACACAAAACACACGATATTTGAACTCTGAGTGTGTATCATAGGCCACTGAATGTGGTTGCTTCCCGAGTTCCAAACACTACGTAGCTTTTCTTTGAAAGGCTGAACGTTTTTAGTGTAATCATTGATTACTTGAAATAATAAAGCTAGTGTATATTTAATATGTTTGGAATGTAATAAACTTCAATAACTCAAGCATACTATTTCACTTTGAGGCCATCGACTAAAGCCCACATATTTAGATAGATGAAATGAAATATGTTTACAATTAAAATTAAAAGACGTGAACGTGAAAAGATGGAGATAAAAGGGAAGCAAACCAAGATGAAACCTGATTTTTCGTAGCATGTCATAAAATCTGTCATCATTCCAAACAACAATATATTGACTATATGATTATTATAAATTTTCAGTATGTTTATAAACTTTACCTTTGGATATGAATATACATCCAAGTCCTTTGGAAATCTGTAATAATATTATGGGCAAATATGAAACTTTAATCCAATGGAAATTGCGCAATATACATATTTATGCAATAACTAATTTCTCAATCAAGGTAGCACAGCCATGTTGAATGATTTTTGTAAAATGAGAAAGATTTTTAATGCATAAACTTTTCCAATTTGGCGTATCAATCAATTTAGCAATGGGAAAACTTACGGATAGCAGACATCAAATGTATGATTTGTGTTTTCGACCTCCACCGTCCAAACAAAGGAGAAAATTAACGACGGTAGTGCAAACAGGATGGAAACTAACCAGATTCCTGGAACGAAAATATATAATTATGACTAGTTACAAGTTAAAAAAAAGGATCAAGGATCTCTGGATAATAAGAAAACCTACTTGTCTGGATTTTAACAAAAATTATCGTGCACAATAATATGTTTATCTAACGGTGATGTTATAAAGTTTATTTTTTCTTTTATACAGCACTAGTAGGATTTTCAGTTTTATTGTAAAAGTATCTAACAAATTATGTAATAAAATATGAGTATCCACTAACCGACTATTGTAATGCAAGTGACCCTGGTTGCCCTTCTTCCAGTCAATTTTCGCATTGGATCAACAATAGCAAAATATCTGTCCGCGGAGAGAGCTGTGAGTGTGAATACGGAGACTCCAATGGAAAGATCCTTGATAAACTCAGAAAACTTGCATACGACCACCCCATACGGCCATGACTCCACAGTATAAACGGTTGATGTAAAAGGTACACAAAAGAAGATGACCAAGATGTCGCCCACCGCCAAACTACAAATGTACCTGCCGCCAACAGAGGTCCAAATTGACCTAATTAATATGGCATAAAGCAAGCGCTGTGTATAGAGAAGGTGGCGACACAAAAAGAGGGATGCGGGTTCACACAATTGCATGCATTATTAAAAGAAATAGAATAATTAAGTTAGTTTGGTGAATTGGAGGAAAATGAAACACACAGGCGTGTCTAAAGCTTTACCACATGCCATGAAAATGTGTTAAAAAACCTATGAAAGTAAGTAAGAAAACTTGGGGTGTAACAGGATGGAAAAATGCAGGTCTCAGATCGATAGTTAATTCGTGCATTGCTCACGTTAAGTAACATGATGGTATTATGTATTAGCAATTTTGTATTTGTAAAACAGGTACCAGCAAATTTCGGTTGGAAAATGTGTATATACCGTAAATGCTGATATAAACGCCGGGACGTCTCTTGTACTCCGTCTACTTTTTAGTCAGTAGACGCCAGGGCGTCTATTAAAGGGCTCCCTCTAAAGTAATAGAGGGGGCGACTAAAGCACTCCGTCGACTTTTGTAAGTGTTTGTGTGTGTCGACTTCATCTAAATATAAGTCAATATGCAATGTATATGTCAATATTTTTATATATTTATTAAAAAACAGTAGCACATTTCAGCAGCAGCTACATGATTACTAACCTTTTCAGCGAATTCCACTGCTTCCAACTTTAATTTAATTTAAACTTGCTTACGTGGCATTTTAATGGTACTGTTGAACGTAA
>JAQIXW010003504.1:0-13059 GCA_034700685.1 Willowsia buskii | reverse complement strand
GAGTCTAGGAGTCACTCGGTTGAGTCTAGGAGTCACTCGGTTGAGTCTAGGAGTCACTCGGTTGAGTCTAGGAGTCAGCTGAAGCGTCTTGAAGTCAATTCCGATCATTATGAAAATGAAACCATTGTGGTTGAAAATATTTTTCGCCAGCTGCCGCTACTCGCTACACTGTTTGTTGATGATTGTAAAATCCATCATGAACATCTTGACGTCGCATCGCGAATGCAATCGTAACACGGTGTTACTATGCACTTGGTAGCCCAACTTTGGCGTCGCATATCTTCGGTGGCCAGCCTTAAACACAGATGAAACGACATTCGTTGGAAAGCTCAGAGTCTTCTCTATTTGATGTATCAAGAATGGTTGGTGTTTAAGGCTGGCCAGTCTAGAAAATGCCGGGGCCAGAAATGGCTTAAATTGTGTCTATGGGCCTTTCAACATCATAATTAATTTTGTGGTCAGAGTTAAGTCAAATATTTGCGCGTGGGAAAGACAGGAAAAAGTATCCCCAAAATTGCTTAGCCATATAATACTACATATTTTATAGACACACAATAGCTTGCGCATGAAATGAAGATTTTAGACATAATCAACAAGTTTAAGTTTTTGGGGAGGGCTATTGTGTAATTAAAAATTGTTATGAAGCTGTCAAATATTGAAGGAAAGCAAAGATGATTTTTATCAATAAATTAAAATATTGCTTTAAAACGCGAATTGTAATTAAACTACCTCATATATTAAAGAGCAAAATAGGTTGAAAAAGTATTCAAAACACTTTTAATTATTTTTCAGTTGGTTTCTAGATGCAGCAACAGCGAGATACCCAGAATTTTCAAATATCATTTCTTAAAAATTATTGTCAACGTTATATTAAATATCCCATTTCAAACTTGAGTCCAAAATTTACAATCAATTGGAATACTACCAAAATGTGTGGGTTTCACGATTTTCTGAAAATACTTCTACAGGCAATAACATGGAAGCCAAAAACCGTAGGATCCACATTTAGGTATGACAGTTCGTCAGAAAAACTTCTAGTTGTTAAAAATACGTCATCCCGATCTAGTTTACTTGGAAGATCTCTACTTCTGATCTGCATAGTTGCGGATAACTTGATACGAGTTTTAGATGTTGGCTTTTACCCAAAATCAAAAAAGTCTTTCCTCGAGAGGAGCATGTGCTTTATAATTATGGCTCCTGCAACTATAGCTGCCGAACGATTGCGCGTGCGCGCCCAGCATCCAGAAAATATGGCAAATTTTATTAACGCTGTGATTCAAATTATGAATAAATATGCTAATGGTAAATAATAAATTTGTATAATTTTCTTATATTTTTATCAACTTTTTAACCAATATTTATATTTACAGGTGTGAAAATTCCAACGACCATAAAAATGAAATACGCAATGCTAATATGCAAATTTTCTGTGTTGGGATGCAAGTGGATTTTCCCTGAAAGCATTGCAATTGGAACTGCAATTCATCCACAAATACCTGTAAATGTCTTGCAAACCATGATGAGTACAACTTTGGAAGCTACAGACCTTCATTCAGTAGTAATGTCCCGGGTGCTTACATTTTTTGCGAATTATTTCGTTTGGAATTTTATCGCTATTCAAGGGCACTGTTTGGTCACTGAAATTCTCGTAGGATGTTTGTCACTGACTATGAGTTTACACGTTATCCTGAAGTAACAACATTAAATTAAAAAGTTAAAAATATTAAATATAGTTGCATAAGTTTCGAGGTAAACATTTTAAACAATTTTAAATTTACAGCAATTTGGAAACTTTCATCAGATCAAACCGCCCACTAGATTCCGGGACTTTTGATATTCCTGAAACCTGCGGTTATCGTACCTTTCAATTAGCTGTGAATAGATTCAACTCTGCAATGAACACTTTACTGTTTTCCTCTCTCATATCAAGTGGCTTTATTCAAATTCTTTGCTTTTTTCAACTAGCTTTACAAACTTCCAAAAATATTGAAGATATTCCATGGCTGGTTTGTGTGTTCCTTGCGGGAATTATGCTAGAATGTACATTAGTAGCATTGTTTATATACAGTTATGCCGGTGACTTGCACCAAAATTCTAAGAAGTAATTAGCAGTACTTCGCGAAGCGGTGAAGTTGCATGCAGTAAAATCTAGGCGATATAAAACTAGGTATTTGGAAGCTTTTGTAAAATCGTGTCAAGTATCAAAGGTTATGTTTGGCTTGTCTAACTTTATTGAGAAGACGACGCCACTGGTATTTGAAATGTTTTGTGTGGCAAGAATTATAGATTTGATTTTAGTAACAAAATAATGAGATATACTAGACTGTACAAACTTATAATTAAACATGTCACATATAAGGAATTAATTAATTTAGTTTCAAACCTTTCGGACTGTTTTGTATTTCTAAACTGTAAATGCTTAAATGAGCGAGACATTTTAAATTGAAATAGAAACTATTTGACAAAAATTTGTAATTTTATTTGTATACAAGCATGCTTAAATTGTAAAAAAGTCAAATTTATCAAAATATTTGTGGTGTTAACCTAACCATAATGGCTGCTCATCATCATATAAATAAAAATATGAGCACTCACAAATTTTAATTTGTTACACTTGATTTGATATGATTTTAAATATTTTAATATAGGCAGTGGATAGAACGAAGGAGATAGGTGACATTACTGAAACATTAATTCTTACTTTCATAAGCTGTCAATTGCAAATTGCGATCATCATCATAATGTAGTCATAATCTTTCTCTTCTTTACAGGCAATTTGGAAAAATCAAATTTATACTGCATGAAGTGTTTACTGTGTACATAGATTTCACAGATAATCGTTAAGTATCCTTATTGAGTTAATATATGGAAAAATCGTACAATTGGACACTCCTATTTTATCTGCATTCAATTATGTGTGCTATTACATCACATTCGCAATTTGTATTCGTATTCAAATATGTATTCGTCATATCGTATGTCAAAACTAGCCACGCTATTCACTTTCATTAAACTTGCTTTTGCAAAGTGGTTCATTCTTTCGTAGCCAAAATTATTTGATAAAAATTGTGCATATTTAGTTAACAGACCGATCGTATAAGAGCTAAAACATACATTTACACATGTTATAATAAATATTTACAATTAGAGGGAGTATCCAAATGAAATAATATATATCTGACCTAAATATTTTTAGAATACACTAGAATTTAAAAAGAAAGATAGAATAGATGACGGAAATGCTGAGCGTTTCAAAATGCGAAAAATTGTGTTCTGATAAAAAAGACATATTTGTCTTATTCTGTGGAGCCATTCCAGATATTTGGCTTATTCTGTGGCGCTCTCCCAAATGGTTTGTCTTATTCAGTGGCGCTCTATCAATTATTTTCACTTATTCCGTGGCGCTCTATCAAATGTTTTGTCTTATTCTGTGGCGCTCTCCAAAATATTTTCTCTTATTCTGTGGCGCTCTCCAAAATATTTTCTCTTATTCTGTGGCGCTTATGTAAATACATAGCTTATTCCGTGGCGCTCTCCCAAATATTTGTGTGTTTGAATTTGTTTGGATTGAAGGCTCTTATTGTCACAAGAAGTTTACGACACATAAGTTTATTCAATTGGATTGACAAAGACACCAGCTGTTGTAACGGGTAAGTATCATCGCTGTTTTTTAACGAATAAAGGGAAAATGACACAGGTTTACATAAATTTGATAGATAATCATTAAATATCCTTATTAAAGTAAAATAGAGGAAAACATACAATCGTACAATCGGATATATCTGTATTATCTGCATTCAAGCGTAGGTGCTTTTGCATTACATTCGTAATTTGAAGTACGAATTCGTCATATTGTACGTTAAAACTAGCCGCACTATTCACCTTTCCACGAAAAACAGATCTTTCTTCAGAAACAGCATAATTATAGACTTCACCAGGTTTTCATTAAACATTTATAGGAAAATAGTTCATTTTTTCTTGGGGAAACTTATGATAAATATTTAGATGGAATACACAAAGGCATTAATATATCTCATAAGTAATTTTTTTAAACTACCCTATACCACGAAACGATGACAGATATGCTGAGCGTTCCAAAATTTGCGACAAAATAAGAAAAATATTTTGTGCTCTTCAGGATATTTTACAGATTTTACACTACATACTAAGACATAACATTCTGTAATTTTTATATTAAAGGTTCTACAGATAATGAATAGAGATTAAAACATCTTAGTCACGTAAGTTTACATTTATCAAATTAATTGAAGTTTTGAAATTTTAGATTTCAAAATCTTACAATTAGCCATAATTAGTAGACGTTTAAGTATACTTTAGGAAAAATCTGTTTTGAAAAATCTTAACAAGTGCTGTCGGGGAAAGTAAAATCTTCACTTTGAGAGAAATTGTGGACCTTTTAAATTTGATTATATTTCGAAAATCTACAAAAAAGCTTGCCTCTTCTTCACCACATTTTACATTATATTAGTTAGGATTTTTTAATTCCGTTTTTAATTATTTTATAGATTTTATAGCTCCAGATTAAAATAATATTTGTCACGCAAGTTCATGTAAATGCAATTAATCGATGTTAGATAAAAACGGAAATTAAAATCGCTTCAGTAAAAATTATTGATTGACACGTGAACACTATATTGGTAGTCTAGACTCATATTTTGGATACTAATGTTTAAAAAATTTAAATTTTGCCGCATTACAATATTGTCTTTCGTCAAACTAAAGTTTGTCTTTGGATACTTTAGGTTTAGGAATCTTGCAGTTAAGCAAAATCAGTAGAGATTCAACTAGACTTTACGGAAAATTTGCTTTTAAAGTCTTAAACAAGAAACAATCTTCATTTGTAAGCGCCTGAAAGAAACTCATTAAAAAATTACTAATATGCCAGCACTAAAAATGTATTTAAAGCAGCTAATCTTGATACTGTGCTCCTTGTCACTCCAAATAATTTGTAAAAAGCCTTCAAATCAATTGCGTCTTATGGAATTTAATAAGTTTTACAACAATCACCCAGAATCTTTAAATGTACTTTACGAATTTAAAAGCATTCAAACGAACTTAAAGACACGAAAAGCTTTAGAGTCTTTACCTCTAGACGAGCTTACAAATTTCGTTACAACATTTGGAGCTCAAAACTGCGTAATTTTAGTAGACAACTTTTATGGACTTGATATTCCTCAAGATATAGAGCACCCCGTAATACATCGACGACTCACACTAGGAATATTAACGTCACCGAATAGCTCGAATAAAATTGAAACACCAGTTTGGCTACCCATAAGGGATTCTACAATAAACCTAAGAAAACTTTTTCACTCTCCTAGTCCATGCTTATCGGTGCCGGAGTATGTTGGTTTTTTACAACACTGCTACTTTGAGATTGACTATATTCCATACAGCATGAACTCCAGACCCTGGAAATGTGACATTCAAATCTATATTTTTCCTCCAAAAGAAGTGACAGATATGGGACACGGTTTCAGAGCACCTTTACTCTTCCGACATCCATCACTTTTGCACGATGCTCAATTCAGTCTACCAACGATTGCTACTAGATTCATTATATTAGTTCCTAATTCAATCGATCTCACATCCGACGGTACGCTTAGATGGTTGGAACAAAACATACATGAGTATGTTGGCAAACCTTCGTACCTTTCTTACAAACAAATGTT
Source organism: Willowsia buskii (assembly GCA_034700685.1). Lineage (NCBI taxonomy): Eukaryota > Metazoa > Arthropoda > Collembola > Entomobryomorpha > Entomobryidae > Willowsia > Willowsia buskii. Next base: position 7,366 of record JAQIXW010003504.1, on the reverse strand, counting down.
TGTATCAAAATTGTCTTACCTAAAATCTGAGAGATTTATATACTGTGAAGAATGCAGTCCAGATATCTATCCGAAACTTACTGCCAGCACGATTCAAACAATATTTCGAGTGCACAGCAATACAGGAATTTCCAGCATTCCCAAATCACTCGTTATATTTGGATTTTTTGGTGATAACTTTATACGCCATATGCTCCTCTGCAAAAACAATTTCAGCAAATCTTTACTTCTTACTTGGAAATCCATCGAGGACCAAATGGCTCATGCACAAGCCAATATAGTGATGAAAATACTTTATAACTATACATATGAGATAAGTCCTTCTGAGAAATGTAGTAACGGAATGATAATTAGGAAAACAAGCGAGAACAATTTATTGTCAATGGTTAGCTTATCGTATTTTTACGTAACCGTGCAGACATACTCGGGAGACGTACCGCAACAGTATGGACTAGCAATTGAAGATACAATTAATAACTTACGGTTTATAGCCTGCGGTGGCGCAGATTCGGAATCTCTTAATTTTCACGAACTTGTTACCGTGTTTGATAGAAACATTTGGATATTTATCTTAATAAGTAGTGCCTGTTTAGTTATAGGGTTGAAAATACTGAACACCTGGAAAGGAAACTCGGCAATCATTTATATTGAGATAATTATAAGAACATATCTTAGGCAGGACCTTACAGAAAATATTTCCAGAAGAGTTAACACGGCCAGATTAGTTCTGTGCCTGTTCGTCCTAAGTGCTACTGTGTTAAGTAGTGCGTGGACAAATGACAACGTATACAATATGGTTCTACCTCGTAAAACCGTTCATCCTGAAACACTCAAGGAGCTTGTTAGTAGCAAATACAAATTGTACAGTAGAGCTGCCCATGTATCCTTATACGGACTTGAAAATCCTAATCTAGAGTACCTGAACACCGAACTCGATGCACCACATCTTTATCGAGCAAGGAATCCAGGACTGTTTGAACTGGCTTCGGAAATTCATTATCTAAGGACTAACCATTACAACTCGGATGTGTACGGCAACAAATTGGATGGATTGCTATATGATAAATCGTCCCTACATAAATCTAAACAAACGATCATTAAGGAAGCCTTAATTGTTGCAAGAAATATCGTTTTGAATACAGGTGCAAAAGGTTTTGCGGCTGTGGACTTATTTAAAGATGTTTACTTAAAAGTGGAAGAAAATTATTTGTGGAAGCATTTAAAAGAGTGCAAAAAGTCTGCACTTGTTCTGCCTTCTTTTATGTGTTGGAATTACTCCGAACTATTGCAAAAGTCGAACATATCAACTGAAAACATTCATTTGGGGATGAAAGAAACGTACTTCAAGTCATACACAGTATTTGAAGTTGATGATAACATACCAGTGTGGTTGACGTTTAGATATAAAAGAATATTCGAAAGCGGAGTTCTCGATTGGTGGCAAAAGTACATCAAAGAAATGAGCAGTGGTCACGGATACTCTTACGGGAGATCTGAATTAACAAAACCTACAATGAGTGGAAACATTTTAGTAATATTTGTTGTTTTAATTAGTGGATTGGGTGTTTCAATATGCTCATTTACAATTGAATTTAGACACGCCTTTTTGTGTGGCTGTAGGATGATACTGTGTGTATTTCGGGATGAATTCCGGAACTGGTTAGCTAACAAAGTTAAGAGGTTAAGAAAAGACAATTTATCAAATTGTTCAAGCTAAGGATACAAAATGGTAGAAAACTGATTGAATAACACTACTTGATAAATACCTTGAGGGTCTCTTCAAAAATATTAATTCACACATGTAAATCAAATAGGACAAAAATAGTCAAAAAAGCTTTTAAATTAATACTAATATAACATTACACAATGCAATATTTATTGGGTTGTCTTGAATTATTAGCACATTTAATTTTTTTGTATAAAAATTTAATATTTTACATTTAACATAAAATCTTATGTGTAATTACTTTATATATCTGCAGTTGAATCGGAGCATTCGAGAATTTTAAGTATTTTTATCATGTCGAAGCATATTTTCATAGACATAAGCTATTGACAGAGAAATTGACTGAATTTGTTCTCGGCAAAAAGTGATTCATACGCATAGCAACATAATCACACAGTGCAAAATTATAGATAACAGGCTTAATTAAAATCATTTTGTTTTTATAAAATCACAAGTTCCACTTTTACAAAAATGGGGGATCCTTAAAAAATCATTAAATGAGATATATAAAAATATGCTTCCCATTCTTTACCACAATTTATATTACCGGTGCTGCACGCTACTTAGAAATTTTTTATTCCGTCTATACATTCTGTACATGTTCCCTAATGCTTAATTAAAAAAACAATTTGTCATGCAAGTTCATTTTGATGCAAATTAATCGAGGTTTCATAAAACTGCCAATTAAAATCGCTTGTGTAAGTCTTATTGATTGACACGTTAACAGTAAATGAGTTGTTTCAACTGAGCCCATGTAACAATGCAATTACAGAAACCACACCACATGCAATGTGAAAAGTTTTCTCCTTCGTATGTACTTTAACTTAAGCTCCTTTTAGCGTCCAACCTTTAGAGCTTGAAAATTTGCGACTAGGTATCAGAGTTTCGACATTTCTTGGTTTTACAAGTCTTCACACTTTTAACGTATTTATTAAACTTTATTTTCAAACGCCTTAAAGAAATCTATTTTTAAACAAAAGCAACAAATACCAAACCAAAAATGTGCGTGAAGCAGCTTTTTTGGATAGCGTGTTTCTTTCCCCTGCAAACATTGTGCGACAAGGCTTCAGATGGATTACGTCTTATGGAATTCGACAAGTTTTACAGCAATTATCCAAATGATTTAAGTGTGCTTTTTCAATTTAAAAGCATTCAAAAAGACTTAAAACTACCTAAGGATTTAGAGGTTTTACCACTAGACGAGCTAACATACTTCATATCAACGTTCGGAGCTCAGCATTGCCTTATTCTGGTTGACAACTTTTACGGACTTGATATTCCGAAAGAAATGGAGCACCCCGTAATACATAGACGGCTAATTCCAGGAATACTAACTCCATTGAATAGCTCAAAAAAGGCTGAGAACCCAACATGGTTGCCAATAAGAGATTTATCAATAAACTCGACTAAACGCTTACTGACTCCAAATCCGTGCTTTCGGTCTGAAGGGGTTTTTCATAATGACCACTGTTATTTCGAGATTGAGTACATTCCATGCAGCATGAATTCCAAACCTTGGCAATGTGACATTCACCTTCTAATTTTTGTTCCGGAAACTGTGGCAGAGAACCAGTACGAATTCGAACGACCTGTACTCTTCAGACATCCATCACTATTGCATGAGTCTGTCAACAACCTGCCATACGACGCTACTAGACTTATCAAACTGACTCCAAACACAACAAATTTCACATCCGACAATGTGCTCCGATGGTTAGTAGAAAGTATACGTAACCTTGATGGCAAACCTTTGTTTAATGCTTACAAACTTATTTTTAAATCAAAACTGTCCGAAACCAAGTCTGAAAGGTTTATATATTGCGGCGAATGCAGGCCAGATTTCTATCAAAGACTTACCACCAAAACTATGCAAAAAGAATTTAGGGTGCACAGCAATACTGGAATTTCCAGCATTCCTAAATCACTTGTGATAGGTACATTTAGCAGTGATAACTTAGAGCGACACATGCGTCTCTGCACAAACAGTTTCAGTAAATCTTTACTTTTAGCCGGGAAGTCCGTTGAGGATCAAATAAAGCCCTTCTCATAAATGTAGTAACGGAGTGATCATGAAAAGAACAATCAATGACGATTACTTGTCATATGAAACTTCGGCGAGTTTGATTATTTATAGAGATACTTACTCGGGAAACGTGCCGCAACAGTATGCAGTAGCAGTTACGGATACTCTGAACAGTTTGCGGTTTATAGCTTGTGGGGCAGCAAATTCGGAATCTCTTAATTTTCATGAGCTTGTTACCGTGTTTGATATAAACATTTGGATATTCATCGTAATAAGCAGTGCTTGTTTAGTTATAGGGTTTAAAATGCTGAATGCTCAGAAAGATAACCATGCATGTTCTTATATTGAAATTATTGTAAGAACTTACAAATCTTGGACAGGACCTTACAGAAAATATTTCGAGAAGAATTAACACCACTAGATTTGTTTTATGCTTATTCGGCTTAAGTGTCACAGTATTAAGTAGTGCGTGGACAAATGACAACGTATACAATATGGTTTTACCTCGTAAAACTGAGCACCCAGAGACACTAAAGCAGCTTATTAGTAGCAAGTACAAAGTGATCAGTAGAGCTACCGATGTTTCTGTTCGGAATCTCTACGATCCTAATCTCGAGTACATGAAGCTGGATAATATTACACCACATCCTTATAATGCTTATAACTCTTTTAGGATTTTCCATCAACGTTCGGAGGTTTATGTTCTTAGAAACCCGACATTTCTACAAAAGGTACATGGCAACGCATTGGATCAACTTCTCTACAATGTATCGTCCATGCTTCCATTTAACAGGAGCCTCTTTCAGGAAGCTATTGTGGTTGCAAGGAAACTTGCTTTGAAGGCCGGTTTAGGCAGCTATGAGGCTAACGACATATTCGTAGATATTTCCCTAAAATTGGAAGAAAGTTTGTTGTGGAAACATTTTAAAACTTGTAAAAATTCTGCTCTTGTACTGCCTGCTTGCTTGTGTAGGAATTATTCTGTGGCGTTGCAAAAGTCGAACATATCAACTGATAGCATTCATTTGGGGATGAAAGAAACATATTTCAAATCACACGTGGTATTTTACGTTGACGGAAACATGCCGTTGTGGTTGTCGGCTAGAATTAAAAAGATTGGCAAAAGTGGAGTACTCGAATGGTGGCAAAAGTATATTAAAGAAATGAGCAGCAACCTCTCTTCCGCAAGAGCGGGATTAGCAAAACCTACATTGAGTGGAAATATTTTAGTGATATTTGTTGTGTTATTTAGTGGACTGTGTGTTTCAGCTTGTTCATTTGTGATCGAATTTAGGCATGCTATTTTGTCAGTTTGTAAAATATTCTTGTATATACTTTTCGCCAAAATGTGGATTCTGATTGTTTATATAGTACAATAGATTAGGTTAAACACAAGTCTGGACGGATGATTTGATGACTTAAAGCAGATCTCGGGATGTGTTGTATTTGCTTATTAACTAGCTACTACAATTTGTAATTCCGATGTTGTTATTATGGTTGGTGTAAAAACTAATGCATTTGTGCGGTATTTGATAGAATTTATTGGAGTTATTAGGAACGCAGGTCACAGTACTTTCCAGATTTGAAGCATTGTTGTCTCATATGAAAAAAAAGTGCTATAAGTAAATTCCTTGTACCACTACTAATTTTTGGTAATGTATTTACGCGTACTTGTATTAAGTCAACTTTACACAACTATAAATTAAAGTGATAAAAATAACTAATTGGTTGTAGGGCAAATACATAGCTAGCTAGTGCTTTGAGAAACTATTTGACAAAATCTTGTATTAGTATTTTTAATTGTATGCAACCATGAGCATACTATACTTTTATTGTTACAAAGTCGCATTTATTAAATATTTGTGGTGTTAAGCACACAATAAAGGCCTATCAGCATCACAGAAATAAAAATATAAACACACACAAATAAAAATTTGTTACACTTATCATGATATTATTTTGATGTAAATAGTGAATAGAATGGAGGACAGAGATGACATTTTAGAAACATTAATTCTTATTTTCATAAGCTGTCAACTGCAAACTGCCATCATCATCATGGTGTAGTTTCAATTTTTCTAACCTTTACAGGCAATTAAGAAAAATCAAATTCATACTGCCTGACAATAAGTTTACAAATATATGGGAAAACATACAATCGGATACTTTTATTTTATCTGCATTCAAACATGTGTGCTATTGCATCCCATTCGCAATTTAAAATATGTATTTGTCATATTGTGTGTCAAAACTAGCTACGCTATTCAATTTTAATAATTGTTTTTTTTTTGGAAAATGGTTCATTCTTTCGTGGCCGAAATTATTTAATAAAAAAATGTGCATATTCAGTATTCAGAGTATAAAAATTAAAATCTTGTCGACGTGACCATCACATATTCCTTCGTGTCAAATAGTTATGACAACAATGTAAATAATACATGTTCAGATGTTATGATAAATACTTACAATTAGGCGGAGTATCCAAAGGAATTAATATGTATCTCAAGTAAATATTTTTAGAATACGCTAGAATAAATACATTTGAAAAGAATGACAGAAAAGTTGACGGAAATGCTGAGCGTTCAAAAATTAGTAAAGTATTGTGTTCTAACAAAAAGGACGACAAAGACCCGTTTCAAAATTTTTGAGAAAAATTTAGAAAATATGCTTTGTGATCTCCGAACATTTTACAGATTTGACATTACATGATACATCATTTTTTATATTGTTTGTCTTTCACGCTAATAAGATTTTTATATTCCATTAATGGATCTACATATTTTAGTTAGAGGTCTTAATGTTAGTCAAGCAAGTTCACATAAATCCAATTAATTGAAGTTAGATAAAAACGGAAATTAGAATCGTTTCAGTAAAATTTATTGATTGACACGTGAACGTATATGAGTAGCCTCAACTTATTATTTTACATGTATATTACATATATATGAGACGTCACAACTTTCGCTGTAAAAACTTCTCTATTGCAATATGATCTTCGCTAAACTTGTGTTCGTGTCTGTATCCCTACTGTTCGATTTTAGGTTTCAAAATCTTGCAATTAACCAAAATTAGTAGACATTTACGTGGACTTTAGGAAAAAATTGTGTTGAAAGATATTAACGCGTACTGTCAAGGAAATTAAAAGCTTCATTTTGATAGAAATTCCGGACTTTTTAAATTTTACTATATTTCGAAAATCCACAAAATGACATTTCTTTTTACCACATTTTTCATATCATGGTAATTAGAAATTTTCTATTCCGTTATATATATTATATCGATCTTGGTTTGAAATTAAAAACATGTTTGTCACGTAAGTAAACGTAAATCAATCGAAAACGGAAATTAAAATCGCTTCAGTAAAAACTATTGATTGACACGTGAGCACTACATGAGCAGTATCAACCCAATGTAAAATCTCACTTTGCCTGTAAAAATCCTAATATTAATCCTCCTAAAGGTTTACAAATTAAAGCGATTACAGAAACAACAAAAGCGATTTATTAACACCTGTCCCCCTAGAGTTGTTGCGCAGGCGACGTGTAGATGGATGTTGTGACGGATGGTCGTTGTCGCCTATGTCTCTCTTGGGTGTGACGTAATCGTCGTGTAAGAGG
>JAQIXW010003503.1:0-13062 GCA_034700685.1 Willowsia buskii | reverse complement strand
TCGGTGTTTTATGGTCTCATAACACCCCATTTGATTTAATATAGCGTAATTAAAGCGTATTATGCTAAATATTTCTTTACAATCGTCGCAAGTTCTCTATGTCCTGTTGTCAGGTTTATTTAAGTAATATATTTGACATGAGTGAATACACACACCTCTCTCCTGCAAAACGCAGAGAAAAGGAAGCTTGATATAATTTACTTGTAAATGTAGGTTCTTCTTTTCCTTTTTTTGTTTTTCACTCTCTAGATATTCTTTTTGCTCTGCCTAGGGCTCCTTGTTTACGCTATGGTAGTGGTGGCAGTAACAAAATCCGGAAATCACGAGAAAGAGAAAAGGGCACCACCACATCTGTAGTAGTAGTAGTGGCATGTATGTATTTAATATAGCTAAATGGAGGAGGTGCATTTAATGTGCGATTCTATTATGCTTATCTGTGGTGGGCCGTTATAATACGATGACAAATCTACAAAAGAGATCTCTCTCAGTTTTTGTTGAAGATATTATGATGTTCAACTCTTGAAAGGAAACAGAACATTAGGATAATATGGTTTTTAAGCTTGTAATTGCTTACCTCACAGGGAGGTGGGTTGCTCCGGTATGAGGGAACTATTTTGAAAGTGACCGATCCACGGGCTTCTCTCTGTGAAGTCAAATAAACAACAAACATGTACATAAAAGTCCCCATTAGCGTTTTATTCTCAGCACAGGACTCACAAAGGCAGGAAATTCAAAGGGACCAAACTAATGAGCCACAGCCGAGTTTACTAGCCCAGCAGACTGTGACCACATTACATCATACGGAAAGAGAGATAACGACAATAAATAGAGAAAGGGAAAAGGAAAACGAGCATTTCGTTTTATACTACTTGACTGGCTAGTCGATTGCAAAATTAGAGTATTCATGTGGCCAAGCGAGCGGGCATTAGTGGTGATGATCATCGCACAAGTCAACAATAAGAGATAGTATTTAAGGTTTAAGATAGGGTGGCAGACATTAAACATACCAACATAGTTTGCAACTGATCAACAGTTTGATTGTACACCGGAATCCCATTAATTTCCCTGATCTCATCACCGACATGGAGTGTAGCTTGTCGGTGTATCATCCCCCCATGGAGGATTCTTGCAACCAGGCACCGTCCTTCTTCCGTCAGTCGTAACGTGATTCCCATCGGCTCATCAGAATTCTTCTGAAACTGGACCAGGCGCACCCGAGTCACTTGAGCTTGTTGTTCCAGGTCACTCTCCGGTTCATCGTTCACCCCATTCAGGTAAGGATAGATAGCGGGCGGCGTCACGCGAACCGCATCATCCCCGTACACCTCATGGACCGCTACGTCGTGCGCTTGCAATACACCCTGTATTTACACGGAAAAGAAAATTAGAAAAAGAATTAGACATGTATAATACATATATCATCGTCATCAGTATTTATCATCTCATCGAGAACAACTCAAATAGACATCGTTATAATAACATGCATGCTTGCAAATACATTTCGAGCTGTGTTCTTAGTTCTTGGGATTTTCCCTCTCATAACTACCTAGCCCGACGGCGACGCTCCGTCTAACCTTTTCCCTCTTTTGATGACTTGAGCTTGACAAGAAATAATGTAAACTTGCTCCCTCACGCTTAATTTAAAACAAAGCAATCGCAACGGTCTGTGTGTGCTTTAACATAATTTTCTCTTTTTGTTTTCTTTGCTATTACTCATTCTCCTGCCGGAATCTATTCTACCGTGTAGCCACGTATATTCGTAGATACATTTGTGCGAATCCCATTACGGAGCGCCTTTTTTTCTGGCGAATTTCATCAGACCCATTTTCATATCATCATATATACCCTATCCCTCCATTATGTCTCATGCATCACTGCCCTTTCTTTCAACATCAGGATCAGGAACAGCTACTTAAATACAAACATATACACTGTCGTCAGACAAGGACTTTCTCTACAACTTGAGCGCTATATATAACGATCATATACCATTTTCTCCCACTACCACCACCACCACACAAATGAAAACGTCCCTTGAAGAAAAGCAAACGAGAAAAGCGTCAGCGAAAGCGACTAGCTCTACTAAACCAAACTACCACTATAACAAGGCAAAGCAGCAGTTGTATGTGAGACTACGTTACTTTAAGATTCAAACATCATATGCATACAAATGCGATCAACTCTTTTTTCCTCTTCCTGTTCTCCTACTACTCCATAACCCTCTCTGCTACTCAACCTTAACTAGGTAAATTCTTTCATTCAGTCTATAAGCCACCTTTGATTCCTTATTGCAAATTCGTAAAAAAAAGAGACTCGAGAGAAAACGCAGCAAGCAGGCTATACGGCTACACCAACAAAAAATTTCTCCCCCTTCCATCAGTACCACCAGTTTCATAATAAGTTTTTTTTTCACATTATCTCAGGACGACACAGCACACCAGACACAAAGGAGAAGAAAAAAAGTAAAATAAGAGGAGGAAGATGAGGAATAAGTGGAAAAGGAGGAGAACAAATCTCTAATAAAAAGAACCTTCTCAATTTTTGCCTTTTCCTCCGTTGGTGAATGGCGCTAGCTTGCGCTTCTACTGCTGGCCATATGTACAATTATTATTATTACTAGGGTTTGAAGAAACAAGTGTGTGATACTGCCATTATGCATGTACATACATAATATACTATTGCTTGGGTCTATAATAATAACACTAGAAAAGGATTATAGTAAAGGAATCCTCGCTGTTAGACTCGTTAGAGCACTTCTTTTTTAAAATGAAGCTTCTGGAAAAAAATGTGTGGCATAATATAGTAATATCGTCCCTGAAGTACATACAGCAATATAACAGTAGTAGTAGTAGTAGTAGCATTCTCAGTAAATGGTTATTGTACTAGGAATATGTCGTTTTTAAAGGGGAAAGAGAGCTATAATAACAATGAAGGAGTAAGGTGAACTGATGAAATTGGAACAAAAAAAGATGGGAAGAGGAGAGAGTCAACCTTGCACGCGGTATCTAACGTCTTCTGAATCGCGAGAAATGGAGTTAAATGGTTACCTCGTGTATCTCGTAAAAAACACATGAAAATCATTTTGTCAGCAGCAGCGTTGGTGTTGTAAAAGTATATAGCAGCATGTTTTTAATCCTAAAACACCTGACATCGCAAAAACTAGAATAACAACATGAAACACGCAGCGTGAAAAGGGGAAAACGTCGAGAGGATCAGCCAACACTTCTGGAAATGCTTGTATGAACATGAACACCATTCTTCTGTCACTGCATTGCACCGCTCTCCTTCCTTGTTACTGCATCCATCCCAGAATCTAACGAATCCTGAAAGAATCTCTCTCGCTAACCTTAGCCTTTTTTGCCCTTTGCGTACTGTAAATACAAATTTTATTTTCTATTTACCACACAACACCACCGCCTCCGCCACCGCATCAAGCACATTAAAAGCATACTCGCATTTTTTATAGAAAAAATGCCAGATACAACGAAATGTAACTTTCTTCCTCAATAAAAATGACGCAGCGACAACATATAAATACCAATACCTACAGAACTAGAAACGAATGCAACAACAACAGCATCAAAGTATCTATATATGTATTCCATACAATTCCCTTTTTTCTCTCGATTTTTCTTTATTTCTTGTGCTTTGAAAACCAAAGACAGATTACAATATTTAGGCGAGTAAAAAGTACATGGAATTCTTGGGAGAGAAAAGAGAGCGCAAAAGGTATTATTTATTCTTTTTATTCTCTACATTTTCCATATCTCCATCATGAAATTATGTGTTCGGGCAAGTGCTTCACTAACAACGGTTATGTTTACAGTTCTCCGGTACACATAGCACACACAAAAAATACTGGAAAGTAAGTACAAAGTAGCCATTGTAGTAAAGAGTAGGAGTCAACAGTAAGCAAGGAGGATGCATGTCTGTGCGAAGCACGTAGTTAAGAAAAATATGTGTACATGTACCACGTCCTTTTTATAACATCAAACTGACTCAATTCCTTCAGCCGTTATGCATCTCAAAAGACCCATTTTTAAGACCATTTCCCATTCCAATTCATCGAGGCGAACTTGTACACTAAAACCTATAATACTACTTCTTAGTTTCCTTCTATGGGGAGAAAAACCTCCGGCGGATGCAAGGGAACTTCATATCTACATACCAAAGGTCCACACATAAACACACCGTACTAGTTTGTAGCAGTCATAACATAGGTCCACACGATCACGACAACGATGTACAACAACGCATTCCACTTTTTTTTCTTGTAAGAAGCCAACAAAAAGTATGAAAAACTGAGAGAAAATGTATCTTGTGCAGTATCAACGGAATGGCATATCAGAAGAATGGTAGCATCATCATCATAGAAAGAGAGAAACACGGAAGATTCCTTTAGCCTTTAGCTCCCTTCAAAACACCAACACTTTAGCGTACATTCATAAGATTTTATTCTTATACTAAAGGGCTTTATTATAAAGTTGGCTGTTCGTCTTCCTCTCTCCTCTCAAAGGAAGCGGCATAATATGTAATCACATGAAAGCGTACATAGGCATATTATATAGATATACATTATGATCTGTTTTGGCAGTCCTAGTGGCAACCCCCCACGAGCTTACAATAATATTCAAAGAATCAAGCTCACGATCAGAGAAGCAAACAAGGAGCCTTGCTGGAAGTAAGTAGTAAAAGCAGCGGCAAATGTTATGACTTTGGTATGTACATGTTCGTCGAATATCCAGTGCTCTCTGGGTAAGTAACGGTATTAGTGTGCTCTGCATGGAACACATTTGTGGAAAAGGCATTTCATCCACTTCTTATGCATATACCTCCACCAGAATATATAGCAAGACACAAGAAGAAGAAGAAGAAGAAGCGAGAGAATACATTAAACACCTAAATTTATTCTGTATCAATGTGCACTGAGAAAATTCCTCTATCTGCTGAACTTGGGTACATTTTCGCCAAGAATTCATTCGACCGGACAAGACTCCTTTGGAGCAACAAACATGAGGCTCAAATCGGATAAATAACGATAGTCGTGTTATGGACTGCTTCAAGTTCCTCCCAAATTAAATCTTTTCCCAGGAATCCGGAATGCACACTATTGCTTCTTACTTTTTTACTTACTCTACTTTACTTTTCCCCTCTACTCTCTCTCTCTCTTTCTGTGTGTACTCGTTTCTCTCTGTTTGCCTGCCGCTTTAGTGTATATATTTTGCTTAGTTGGAAAACTCAAAATGTATCACACCATTCATTCAACTCAACTCCCTCGCTTTCTTTTCTTCCCTTTTTCTTCTTTCCTTCCTCTCTCATGCCATTTCTAAACATCCTCAATTCAACTCAGCCGTGACCCACACATACATTCATGAATCTATCGTACTGAGGTGGTGGGTAGGTACACGCATATTGTATCTCTGTACATGTGTTTACCCAACTTACAGAGAGACTTTCACATATCACACATCCTTTTCTGCTAACTAACTCAAGTGGGAAATGTAGTGAATTGCCACTACTCCTGATATCCATTCAAACTCTCTATACACAATGTTATTAGTGCTAGACCTTAATCTTATATCCTTATATGCAAAAAAGTGAGCGGCAACAACAACAACAAAAGGAATAATAGAAAAAATGTTACCAGGAAAAAAAAGCCTTTACTCGATAAGGAAACCCCCTATTTTTATGTGTGCACATTCACACACACATAATGACGCGCACTCACACATAACAGAGTTTTTATACTAACTTTACTGTATAAAATATATCCTTTATCTCTTTTGTTGCTTTACAATCTGATGATGCTCACTTTCATTCTTTTCTGCTTCTTCCTTTCACTCTTTTACATTCAGAGAAGAAGAAGACTCTTATTTGCACACAATGCATGCAAAGCCTGATGTTCCCTCATGTTACGAGGCAAGAAATGAAGCTTTTTTTGCATGTTGCCTCATAAAAATGCATGAACGATGTGAAAATATAGTCGATTTCATTTTTTATACTTTCTACATCTCCAGTTAAAAGAAAACGTATGCAATGCATTTTTTCTTTATCTTCTTTACATTCTATACCTTTTACACATTCTTTTATTTTATTTTTCCGCACCTTTCGCCTCGCTCTTCTCTCCCTCTGTCTCTGTGTCTCACCTTCCAAAGTTGTTTATTGTTTTCTTCCTTCATTTATGCAAAAGATAACCTCACCTATTGTTCCACTTCTTTTTATGCCATAAGCACATCCACACAGTGCATTACCTATATATGGAGGCAATATAAATAAATACTCATAAAACGAGTGCCACTGAGTCCATGTTGTAGAGACATGTAAACATGTACTTTCTCCGTCATTTATAACATCTGCTAAATGGAACCATTAAGGCCGTAAAAATAACTTACTATCAGCAGAGATGATATAAAAACAAAAGCGATTTAGGGAGAAGAATTGAGATAATATGAAATGGCAAAAAAGACAGTGAATTGAATACAATGGAATGGCTGGGAAGAATGAAAAAATCTTTTTTCATACACTGTCAACTGTGTCCTCGTGTCGTGCTCTCTTTTATAGAGATCACAGATAAGGATAACCTATGGCAGAAAGCAAAGTGGAGAAAAGCATTGGCATCACACACACACACGCGTATATAGATAGATAGAATTGTCGAAGTGAAAAGGGGGAAAGCGGATGGCAGGAAAAGGGGGGGAAAGAAAGTATGAAAGTATATGAAAAACAGTGAAGAAAGCACGAACTCTCTTTTTTACTCGTCCGTCAATATGCAGTCGTCCACTAAAAACATTTAAACATATTTGCCAGGCAGGGCGGGCAGAAGACCTCAGGCCATAGCCTTATTCACTCTGTTCTCAGTTCCTCTCCCTTTTCCCTTTCCTTTTTGCTCAGCTTTTTCGCACAAACCAAACATAATATACCAAAAAGATCACATACCACTACTACCACTACCATTATTACTATTTTCCCTATGAAAAGAGTAGAAAGAGAGGAGGAAGACGCGGTTGGTGTCGGTGGTTGAGAGGAGAATGAGACAAGAAGGAATATATACTAGTCAGAAAAAAAGCATATGTATCATCACGGCCTAGCGGAGAATAAGAGAATCCTACTGGAGAAGGAATAAAAAGGATGATGATCAAAAAAGTAAGAAGAGAAGCGAATAGATAGAGAGCCAAGAAACAGTCACTTTCAGCGACATATAACCTTATCATCTCGTATAGTGGAGTGGAAAGATAGAGAGGCGAAACGCAGTTCAAGTAGTTTACCAACTACATGCATACACCAGCTTTTAGATTCATATACACGCATATATACTTTCTGCATGCTGATGTCCATGGAAGAAGACAAGCGAAAGACCTGACAAAATTCTACGGAGCAAAAAAATAAGAGATGAGAAAGTAAAACGAGCGAAAGAAAGAAAGAGAGGACGAAGACAACGAAGAGTCATCACATCACAACTCTTACCGTCGTACTTTCTCCTTTTTCTCCAACTTTGTATGTGCATGCAGTTCTTTTCTGCCAGCCAGCCAGCATATCATCATCATCATCATCATTATAGAAAGAACTTCGATCAACTAGGCCAGAAACAAGCCAAATGTGCACACATTGAATATGCTCCACAGACATTACATCTGTATGCTATAATATACATGTATATGGTCCAATAGATGGAATGAGTCAGCACGAGAAAAAAATCAACATATAATGCTAATGTAAAGTGGTAAGTACGTAAGTACATAGGCACACATACACAGTAGTCAAACAAGTAAGTTGAGAAAGTGAATTGAAGCTAAAATACGAATTTCTTCAACCATCTATCTATTCAACTTGCTTGCTGTTCTCCATCGCACAGAATTTTTTTCTCTCCAACATGTCCTTTAACATTATCTTCATCGATGCAACTTTTCTGCTAAAACTTCTCTTTCATACTTGTGTCTCCTTTCATGTTATATCAAATGTGCAAAAAGAAAGAATATAATGTTCGTGTGGAGTACAGCAGACTAGAGAAAATAATAATAACAATAATGATGATACGCCTCTGAAAACCAACACACACAGAGAGAGTAGAGAGAGAGAATCAGAGGAAAAGAAAAAGCAAGCAAAGAGCAAAGTGAAAGCAAAACCTCGACTTACTTTGTGGATGTACATAATACATACATGCTTTTGAAAACATTGCCATTATTATTAACCACCCCGCAAACGTACATATATAGATGCATAAAACACTGGATGGACTCAAATACACTACTGCAAATGTGATTGTGTGATATGTGTAGGAAAATACGTACGTGTCTATACTTGAAAGTGTTTATGTGAATATGTGCTTAGTGTGCTTAGGCATCACAACACATTTCATTCCTTTTTCCCGTACAAACAAGCTACCAGCTAAACTGACTGGGGGAAATGAGAGTTGGGCCATGCGGTGGCGTGTAAAGTGATGTGATGCCATCCATGCTGCCTTCGCTGTATGACATACATGCATATATATACAAACGAATGGAGAATGTGTACAAGTATGTCAAGTCATATAGGAGGAGTAGAAGGCATGCGATATATGTGATCCTACATACATACATGTATTACCAAGGAGACGGCCTTCGGATGCTGAGCCGCCTTCGTGGATCCCTAAGGTATCGATCACTCCTTCTGAAGCCCGGAAAATGTACTCTACTTTACTTTCCCTTCTCTTGTCTTGTGCGTACTTCAGTTTCAGAGCACTGTAAGTATTTGTATAACAGGGCTCTCGTTCTCACCAGCATCCTACTCCATGCTTTCTCCAGCAGCATCATTACTTCCTCTTGCTATTACTTTCCCTTGCATGTTAGCATGCTTCTTCTTACGCTTTCTCCTGCTTCGTAATAGTTTGCTAGCATAAAGAGCAGAAAGAAGGGAACGTAAAAGCGAGCGCATGGCTCAACCGTCCGCAGAACATTATGTATATCACCAGAACCCATAACCTATGCAGCCACACATATATTATCTCCCATCGTACTTGTCTTCTCTCTTTCTATCCATTTTACTTACTAACTATCATAGAGAGTAAAAAGTAGCAACGGCAACGGCATTATAGTATTGTGGTAATACTACTGTGCAGCAACTTTTATTTCTTTATGCTTCCTTCTCTCTCTCCAGCCTCCTCATTATTATTACTACCACTACCAGTTTTTTTTTCTCGGTACTTTTTCCCATCCAGTCAGATGTAGGAAAAAACTTTTCAAAGAGTCCAAGTACCACACGACACACAGTAATGTGCATATTGTGCACAGAGTGAAAAACTTTCTTTTACTAAGAAGCATAATATATACCTTCAAGTTATAGTATTATACCATAACACGGCCATAAGAATGAAATAGACTTTTGCCTGCCTGCTACAACAACTAAAAACTACCAAGCCATACTATTTGCACTACATTTTCCCTCAATCATTGTCTATGTCGGCTTTTCCCCAAGACCAATATATTTATGAATATGACTTTCATATTACTACTATTTTACCACTATAATATATTTTATGATGTGCTTCACTACAACAAAAACTGCAAAAACTTAACTTGAGCATTAGTAGCAGCAGCTCAGTACACTGTAAAGTAAGTAGTTGATGTTCAGAAGAAGGGAAAAAAATCATCACTGCCAACAACCACATCTGAACCGAACACTGAATTGCTGTGCGGTACTGCTTACTCATATATCTACTTTCATATCAGCTTCCTTCTGCCTTTCTTTCTCCTATTCTCTCTGCCTGAGAGCATTTTATATATTGTCCTACGAATGCTACTACTAATACTATGACAAGAGACCAATGTAACGCTAAAACACGTACTTCGAATAAAAAGATGGAAAAGACCTTCTAAAAAGACTTCATCATCACTCACTTATTCACACACGTACATCCGTGAACTACATTTTCCTTATTACACAAATACAATATACGCTTGCTAACCATTAAAACATATCATTGTGTCCCTTTCTTTTCTAAATATTTTCCATTACTTTTTCGCTTCTGTTCCTGCTGCCGCCGCCGCTGCTGCTGTGACGAAAAAGAAGGCGAACTCTTTATTTTTATTCCGTTATGACAGCTTAAAAAAGTGGGAAGAGACGAAAAAAAGACTTATAGAAATAGGAGAGCAAAAGAGAGCAGAGATGAGGACAAGATGAGAAAAAAAATCTGGCGATTTTTTAACTCTTTCTCGTCGACTGACTAAAACTAATGCCCATTACCCACATACATGTTGTAATATACCATATATGTATGTAACGCTTTCTCTTAAGAAAGCCATATAAGTGCTCATTTTTTTTTCATCACGAATGTTATGCACCTTTTACGCCAGCTTGTTTGCTTTCTATATAATGCAAACTAAGTAGTATAGGATAATTTTTGGCATGTACACTAGCGAAAAGTAACATGAGCTCTTTCTGAATAATGTTTCCAGCATATGTACGCAATACTACTTCTCATTCTCAGAAGGGCTTATTAGCAAAGACGCCAGCTAGTTTGAGTTAAAGAGGAAAAAAGTGAACATCCGTAGAATTTCAACAAGCAGTTTTAAAGATAAGAAAATGTATAAGATACAGATATACGCCAATTTTCATTCGAAAAATATATGTACATATAGTATAGACACACAAGTCCGTGTACAAGTGTAAGTAGACCTTACTAAATGTAACATCAACATCACTTCAAGTGCACCGGAAAGGAATTCTTAAACATGATGGTACATATGTTGGCTATGTGTGTGTGTGTGTGTGAGAGAGAGAGAGAGAGGGAGAGAGAAAGGACTACGTGTAAATGTAAGTTGAGCAATCCAATTCACCGTGAAAATTCATGAATAATAGCTTTTCACACCTTCACCACTTATGTCACGTTCCAAGCATTTTTTGTAATCAGCAAAAAAAAAGAAAAGAAGAGAACGTTGTAACAAGTAACAACACGGACAAATGGTAGAATTTATTTATGATAATAACAGTAGACACAGCTATAGATAGATATAGTACATAATATGAAAGAAGCAAGACAGCTACACTATATTTAGTTGTTGTAAGCAGCTGCACGAAAAAAGGTAACAGTATAGGTAAAGATTGAACACGATTGAATCAATATTGACTCTTTCCGCCCGTATGGTACACGTCTTTTGAGAATCATTGTCATCATCGTTTACAGATTTGCTATTGTCTACAATGTAATGTTTTCAAGAGAGACGAGGAGCCTGAGTGAATCTTGAAGAAGAGAATCTCTGTATCTGAATCCCTCCTTCTCTCACTCTCTGCATGAATGCATTTTGTTGTCTTGTAATAACAACAAAACAAACACAATAGACAATCCTGTGACGGTGTAAAGACCCACGTACAACAAATTTTTACAGGATGATAATATAAAGTAGTAGCATGATTTTAGCACATCAACATGATGTAATGTAAATATAATAATTTCTTTCCTCTCTTCCTCCCTCTCATCCAGAGAGACTGCCGTGAAAAAGGGTCGTATACATATATGCTACTCTCTCATTGTTGCTTCAAGTAAGCACGATGATGAAAACGACTACTGGAGATGCTTATAGCTTGTGGTGTGCACACACCACCGCGTTATTATATCATAGCGAGCAGTTATTTCCTTCTCACAGTCAGTCACTTCCTGTCTTATCCCACACAACTTTGGCTTTTACTATCAAAACAGCCGTATGAATGATGATGATGAAGAAGAAGAAGATGACGATGAAAACTCTTTCTTCTCTCTAGAGCTCGGTTCGGCTTACATTACTTACAAGTCAAAAGAGAGAAAAAGGTCTAACGCTAGACCATCATTTTCTTTGCTCTCTTTCACACTCCCAGGAAAAAGGGCTGGATGTAATCATACGTCTATACGTATACACATATAAGAATAAAAAGAAGATGAAAACTGCATGCTCATCAAGTCATAAAATTCCCGTGGTACTCACTTCTTACCACATACGGTACTTACATACTACCACCACAACCAACCACATTTCTCTCAAGTCACACACACACACACACACTCTCACAAGTCACAATAATCTCATCCTAACGAATGTGTATAACATCGTGAGTGTAGCTTAAATAACTGTATCTATCAAAATAAGCACATTTTATGTGTGTACATACAACCGTTGCGGGTTAACGCCTTAGATGCTACAGTATATAAGAAATATATGGAGCATGGCATGGCGTGATAATTAGCACTGCAGCAAACAACATTATGCAGCCTCAACACTTTCTCCTCAACTTTTTATTATGATACTTACTCTTATAATCCGATGTTATTTCACACTCTACAGTTTCACTATAATATTATACTATTATAATAAGAGAGGAATGCACAACAACTGTAGCCATAACGCATGGTTTCTTCAGTACGCGGCGACTCGTCACAATATCTACACACCGAGCGAACTGTTACTCATATCGTCACTTTATTATCCCTAACCAAAACTTACACCCATCTGATATACCATTTAAGGTCATGCAACCACTTCTACTCGTAAACAAAAAAAGCTATACAAACACTTATCCCGAACAAGTGCCCCACTTAAAAAATCTACACGGTTTTGTATACCCAAGATACATAGATAGATACAAAACTTTGTAGGTACCTGCACACGAGTGAAATATATATTACCTTTAGCACCACTACTACTACTACTACTACAACAACAATTCCCTTCTCTCGCAGTCATTAAAACCATACTTGAGTCAGTTTACTGTCAGTCGTCGTGAAGAGTAAGTGAGGAAAGAAGAGAGCTGTCTATTAATTTCTCTCAACAATAGGTAAGTATCCACCCTGAGACTTACAAAACTGCTCGACATTCATTAATCTTAACTGTTTTGTAGCACCTATTCCTTGTCGAACGCTAAAAAGGGGGATATAATAACAGAGTGCGGTGTGTCTGTCTCTCTGTGTTCAGCGTGTACAAGTAAAGCGTTTGTATGTACAAATACTACTTTTGGAAATACCCTCTCATGCTCTTGTACCAACTCCTACTTACATCCGATATATACACTTCATCCTGTAATTTACCCCGCTTCTTTTTACACCAAGTAATAGATGTA
>JAQIXW010003502.1:0-13064 GCA_034700685.1 Willowsia buskii | reverse complement strand
TGCTTTGCAAAAGCTGGAATATAAGGATGAACTTTGGACTTTAAGCTTTCTTATGAGGTTAAAGCATAACTTAAAGCAATCTTCTTTCTAAAAACTTGTTTACTTACGCTTGGCACTTCACAACTGTCGCATGACATATTTTCTCTCAATGGATGAAAATCAAGAAGATTTGGCTCTGGATCCAGCAGAACCTGGTCAGTACTACATTTAAGGCAAGTCAATACAAAGAGGCATACATATTATATACCTTTGCATTTTTTTAGAAATCTTCTTTTTTAACATAACTCAACTATTATAACTCAACATCAGATTTAACGCAAACAAAATAAATAAAGATCTTTCACCTTCACTTATTTGGAATACTGAATACCTATTTTTTGTTTTTACCAAACCCTATGCAAACTTAGTTTTATGCAACTAAACATCAATGGAGCCGGAGCCATTAAGATACTAGCATTCGTTGTCTCAAAAATTTGCAAGTGGCCATTGGCTTTTCTTAATCATTTTATATATGCAAAAATATGGAAAGAAATTTATTTGAAATCATTCAAACGAACCCAGTGGTGTAATCATTTTCAAGATTTTTAAGTTACAGTACGTCTGATATTTACCTTTTAAACTATTTATACTACCTAAAGATTTTGCTTCGCATGCCACAAAGACAATTTCAGACCAAAAACATTAGTCCAAGAAATGTAGTTTTTAGTCTTGACTCTCGAGAGATCGCAATGGTATGGTATATACATATATATATACACTAAGCCTTTTGTACCGGATCATTATGCACAAATTGCTGGTTAAGAATTAATGGATTTTATTTCATGTTAAACATATGTCGATAAATTTTTATTGTATTTACGATTCGAGCACGAGAAACGAGCACGAAACGGTACCATTTTAAGTACAGCAGTAAACTGTGTTCACAGTAAAATTGTTCAAAAATGCAGTCTTGTGGGATCTGTAAGCACGAGCGGCAGATGTCTATTTAAAGATTCACATCCTAGTTGTTAGTCACAGCACAATAGTAAAATTCGTAATCATCATCCGAATCCTTTATATCCCAACCTTATACTCTTCCTCCTCCTCCTCCCTTACCTTATCTATGGGACCCGTAATGTTGGCGCATGTTCTTTGCACGAAATAATGAAGGAATGAGTTATAGTACATAAAAATGTATTTATTGAGCATTATGTTATGACTATGAACACAATATTCATTTTACATGAATTTCATACAACCCAAGTTTAGTAAAAACCTATTCCCAAATAATATGATAGCACGTTCTATCTGTGCTATGTTGTTTAACTTACATTTTTGTTTTTGGTAATATTAGATACACGAAGCCAAACATAATGGTAAAACCAAAACAACAGACAGCAACAGGCCATTCTAATGAGAGATTCATACTTGAAATCATAAAGCTGGTGCTATACAATTTCATCTTCAGTTAGTTAGCCAATACGAGTACTATGTAGTACATTCATATTAATAGACAATGCATGGTCCAAACATTGACCAACGTCATCATTTCCTTTGACATCATCATCAATCCATGAAAAGGCAGAGCCACTATATGGCATGGTATCAGTAAAAACCAATAACTTCATGTAAAACTGATTAGTGTGCAAAACGAACTTGCTGAGTACGATACATAGAGCCAATCACACACCGAGTGATTGCATTGCATTTAGAAAAAAAATACTTTGCAGGAAAACAATACTATCTATGAAACACGAGGATTGACACTAGCTCATCTGGATAACCAAACAACTTTGAATGGAAACACGCTTCTGGCAACTTGTTCCGGCAACTTTGTTGCATCATTCGTTACTATTGCCATCATTCGCTTTCATCCTACAGACACTGTTGCAGTGGCTGTCATCCTCCTGACTCTTGGTACAAAGTTCAGCTTTGTTCGTCATCTTGTAAACTTTTAGTGCAAGGATAGGAACTAATATTTCGTTATTATCAGGAACTACCTACCCTTAGAAACTTTCTGAAACCCTTACATTAAGCGTTTCACCAGCTGCAAATAGAGAGTAAGATAATGACCATGTAAAACTTTATTCAACTACTGGGACCAAATCTTGTAGAATTTCGGCCATTAGCTGTAAGATCAAGACGGCTAGGGAACGCAAGGATAGCCAGCAACAGTCAACGACCCCGACTTCATCTTCATCAGTAGTTACACCTGCACCCAGATATGAAGACGTAATGGTACCTAGCTATTAATACGGTATCTGAAACATGTAAAAGAATGCTAGAGAGGGTTTAAAACATGGTTAAGCTGCCTTCAGCTTTATAAAAAAGATTAAAATACCTATACATGCATTTTGTAGCAGTAGCACAAGCAAGTTTTTGATTCACTCTACATGCAAAAATACCATTAATGCATTTTATCATTTTCTTCCTTGTTATATTGTTCAGTTCGTCTGTCACATTTTTAAGAACTTCATTGTAATAGACAGACGTGTGTCATTAGTGGCCAGTGTTCGTTTTAATATTCGAAAACAATTGGGTGGCAAATTCTTTTGTACGTGGCTACGCAGATAATTTGTCAAAAAGTTTAAGTATGCAATGTAACTTTCTACAGGATACACACAAAAAACTACGCGTATTGATTGAATGGATCTAATATTTTGTATTGTGATCCTCAAACTAGGAATAAGTAGATGGATCAAGCGTTTAGTTTTGTGACTGTGACTTTTGTTTATTTTGAACAGAAAATTCAATTATAAAAACATTGCCAATTCCTGATTCTACCATTATGAAGGAAGAAAAGCAATTGGAATTCATTCTCAAGTCGCTAGTAGCTGGAGGTAAGTTGTGTTAAAAATATGAATGAATGAAATAGAATTAAGTGCTGATAATAATTGCATGTTGTAGTAAACATTAGTAGTTCTCGTCTACAAAAAACTTGCTTTGATATTTGCTTTGCAAAGAGCACAAGTTGTTCAATGCATATTCATAGCGCATAAATTATTCTTTGTTCCTCATGATTGCAATGTGCTGTGTCTTTTAGAATGTAAGAGTGGAAACATGCAACATGTGTCGTTGGAGAGTACATTTATAATATTGGCACGCTATAAAAATTTACCTGCACAATCACGACCATGATAATCACAATAACAGTAATAATAATCGAGATCGTAAAATCAACGAATAAATTACATGCCTAGTTAAGTAGTTCTTGTACTACCATATTTCGATTTTGGTGACGTGCATGAATAGTTGTAAAATTGAAGAAAAAAAACTTTTAAAATTCGACTAAATTCACTTATGCTAGAAATGGAACTACATACACATATCACTTTATTCCGAATCACTCACGAATTTCGGTTGACAACCTATCCTAGAAATAATTCGATTCGATAATTCGATTTCGTTGTTTACTGCGCAGGTAGAAATATATTTCTTGAGTGCGTAATTATTTGAATGATTGTATTCTACAATACCACCACGGTTTTGTTGTCAATCATTTACTATACACACATCATTAATTACACATTTTACTATAGTGTCACGCACGATGCAAGAGAAAACCCACTCAGATCCGGTATGATGACAAAGTGAAGATAGTTGTGATAAACCAAGCTTGTCAATTAATGATTTGTACAATTCAGTCGTTTCGTTTCAAATTTGTTTCAAGTCATTAAAAACCGTACAAAAATATAGTCAATAATATCTATCTATCAGCTTGTTGGGCAAAATATGTTTCATGCTGAAAAATGTTAAATTTAATTTGCTATAATTTGTCAAAATTCAGTTCAAATTCTAACTATTTTAGCCATTTTAAGAAAAATGAAAATATAGGTAGGAAACGATATTTGAAAGAACAAAGAACGTGTTTTCGTTTAACCAGGATTAGACTTATATTATGCAAATGTATATATCCTAACTATTTTAACTTAATTATTAATTACGTTGTATGATGATAGTATTAGATGTGCTAGTAGTCACACCTAGTATAAAGACTAATAATATACATATTATATTATCAAACTAACACATGATTGCTTGGTTGTTTACAGGTGTTGCAGGAATGTGTGCAAAAACAACGGTGGCACCCTTGGACCGAATGAAAATTTTGCTTCAGGCACATTCCAAACACTATTCACATCTTGGTGTTTTTAGCGGTCTGAAGGGAATTGTTGAAAAAGAACGGTTTATTGCTTTGTACAAAGGTAAATCTTTAGCTCGTAATAATCAAAATTACAATTCTCATCAATCAATGCAGCTGCAGCTTTATGACTTTGCTGATTACGTCATGTGGTATAATATATATTTGTATTTAGCATACTCGTAATCATTACTTAATATATAAAAAATTTCCGGACTCGCAGGTAACGGTGCACAAATGGTAAGAATTTTCCCATATGCCGCCACGCAGTTCACTTCCTTTGAACAATACAAAAAGCTATTTGGCGAAGAATCTCATATTGCCAGATTTGCAGCGGGTTCTGCAGCTGGAGTTACTGCCGTTGCGCTTACATATCCTTTAGATACCATTAGAGCTCGATTAGCATTTCAGGTAACCCAGAATTGTTTGCAAAAAAGATATCATATTTAAACACATATGATCATTTGAATTGAGTATGAGTAAAATATATTTGTGAAAATGCAATAAATCCATAGGTGACAGGGGAGCATGTATATTCAGGGATTTACAGTTGCGCCACTCATATACTTCGAGAAGAAGGTGGGGTACGAGCACTCTATCGAGGTTTCATTCCGACGGTATGCGGAATGATACCATATGCCGGACTGAGCTTTTACTGCTTCGAATCATTCAAATATGTCTGTATGAAATATTTCCCAAGTAAGTGTATACACTTTATTTGTTTGGATGCTGGACAAATTATTCAGTCAATTTCTAATGAGTTCAAATGTCATTGTAGAACACACATGCAAGAGTCATTCAACCAATACCGGTGGCCTTGTGCTTCTTCTTTATGCCAAATTATTGTGTGGTGGTGTTGCTGGAGCTGCTGCACAAACCGTTGCTTACCCCTTGGACGTAACTCGACGAAGGATGCAGTTGGCTATGATGGACGAGAAAACAAAGAAGTTCGGGTATGCACGTTCACATGACCATTTCAATATTTCATGAAACAAACAAAACCGTCTCATGTCTCTTTAAACTTTCTAACTTCATCTTATTCATACCTATCTATTCTATGAAATTCTGTCTTGTAGACTTTGCACACTTTTCTGATCGTTTCATGTTTCAATTTTACACATGTATATTTAATTTATTAATGGCCATTAATTGTATTTTGCTTCTTTTTAACTTTATCTAAACTTTGACACTTTTCACGGACTGTGGAATCAGGAGGTAACGTAATTCTTCATAACACCTATATCTTCTCAAACTTTCACTTTAACATTTTATTAGAGCAAGCACTCAACGTAAAAACATTAAATCGTTGCCAGTGAAAAAATTGATGTTCTATGTAACATAATATTCTATTGCAGTATGGGAATGGTATCGACAATCAAATTAATCTACCAGGAAAATGGAATAATGCGCGGTCTTTATCGCGGGATGAGCATAAACTACTTGAGGGCGATACCAATGGTAGCTGTCAGTTTTTCCACGTATGAGCTTGTAAAGCAAATGCTAAAACTTGACACTGGGCTCCCCATCAAGACTGGCTAAAAATCGCGTTCGCCAACATTTGAACAATAATGCGCTCCAACGCTTCATTTATAATGAACAATGTATGATTTGAAATCTGAAATAAAAAGGATAATCTATAGCTAATGAATTCCAAATAACCTACAATATACATATACCTAATATTCACATATAATACGTACACATTACTAGAGTATTATTTGTTATATACCATTATACCAAAGAATGAATCTATACGACCTTTGATCATTTGAGATTACAAGCCAAAATGCAAGGAATGATTTAAGGAAAGTCACTTTCTTATAAAAATATAAAATGTTGATAATGCAAGAATTGTTGTTTGTTCTGATTTTGTACAACCCTACTACACACATATATATTTACAAATTTAAGATGTATTTTGGCAGTTTTTGCACATTTCCTATGAGCCAGTCCTACAAACAAGAACGTTTACAAAATTTACAGAGTTTACTTTTCCTTGTTCTGTATAATATTTGCAAAGCTGTATGCATTATTGTCTAAAGAAAGTATAGTAACTTAATTTAATGATTGCTTCAGATCAGAGAAAATATGGTTAATTTTGAAGAGAAATAGATTTGAATGTATTGTTCGATATTTTTCACACACAAGCTTTTGACATTGTTTCTTTTCTCGCGAGTCAAAATTCTTCGGTTCTTTCAAAATTAAGTTGTAGATTATCAATAGTTATAATGAGAAAACTTTATTTTGTCATTTACTTCAAAAGTAATCGCACAACTATGTATTTCTATTATTGTAGGCTTTTATGTTATGTAAAATGTTATTTATGTAAAATATATTTATTGGGTATGCGCACATTTTGTGGAGTCCCGAAGGATCTTGATTCTGTGATTTTTTATATAGCTTATTGTACTTCAAAGAGTATAAATTACTCCTAGTTCCATTTTGTTATAATATTTACGGGACCATTTGAAAATTGGAACTGTGAAGTTGCGGAAGAAGTTAAGCTAGTTATAGATATAATTTGTCCGTTGGTTGGCTGACTGTGTTGTGATTATTGTTGAAATAAAAGTACATTCTGAGAAAAGCCTCCCTTATACTTTTTTATTTCAGCATATTAAATTGAAGCTATGATGAATTATGCTATATCCAAAAAATGAACAAAATACAATGTGTTATATGAGCTTGTATAAGTTTTGATATTTATTCTCCGAGCTGGAATTCTGTAAACGAAGCCATCCATCATTTAAGAGTGCTCTCCATTTAATACAATGCCGGTATCACATTATTCACGTGTTCGTGTTAAAAATAAAACGTAAAATATAAGTTACGCGCGTAGTACTGATATAATATGTATTTAACTACATAATACAATGATCGTGTAAAACGTATATTATCTCACTTTCATAAAAAGCTAGAGCTAGAAATGTTTTGCCGTTTCAAAATAAGTTGGGATAAGAAGGAAATGCGGGTGCATGAAGAAATGTTTGCGTGGTGTGAGTTTAAATTCGATGGGAAACGAGGATAAAAAAATTAGTAATGCACTGAAAAATGCGATGAGTACAACGAATAAGTGGTAATTCCGAAAATTCGTATGGAAATGTGTTAAAGTTTTATGCTTCCTTTGCTTTCGATCGACTGCGTAATATATAGTTGAAGAGAAGCCTTCCAAAGAAGAAGAGGAGAGAAATATGAGGAATCATAGACCATTTTATGCTGTTGATTGTTCTTGCGCATTCTCTTCCCTTTGCTGTAAAAAAAGTTATGCAAACGGTATTATGCATAATGCTCTTAATTATCTAGGTACTTGAAAATTGAAATACCGGTGATATTACTGAAAAACTTCGAATTACCTATTTCGCGTGCGGTGTAGATTTGAGTTGCAGTTCCAATGAACATCTCAATCACATGCAAAACTGCAATTGTTAATCCTGCAGTTCGTGGTAACTTGAAATTCATTGCCTACATTTTACAAAAAAAATGTTGCATATAACATTATTATTTCATTGGTTATTACACGAATCACATCACATCTCTAATTAGAGATTTTATCAATTACTCACCTTCAGTGCAAAATAGAAATACATCACAGCAAGAACAAAAAAATTTGTGGACCCAATCCATCTACAAATAGGCTCAGAATCTGGGAAAATCTGCCATGAGATAAGCAACGCCACTACGTGGTGATACCTATTTTGAAAGAGGTATGCATGTGATAATACTTGATGCATGAAAATATCCTGTGTATATAATGCTATATATCATGTTTCACATTAATTATTACCAGTAAATGAACAGAAGCGGTTTCTTCGTGAGAACAATGAGTACTGTGTCGCCCAAGAAAATAAATTTAGAGAGGCAGAAATACAGACCCCACGTTGCAGCAGGCTGATTGAGTTCTTCTCTAAAACCGGGGAATCACCAGAGAAAAGTATGAGCACACACCGGAAGTTTGTAAATCATCCTATCAATTTTCTTTTTAAATTGAAATAGTACCTGACACAAAGAGATCGATGTATCCCATCGGGCTTAGTTAATATCTCACACAGTTCTGGAGCTTGTCTGAGAAACCCAAAAAGATTTATAGCTGCCATTGTAAGATTCCAAGCAATAAGAACTCCACGCAGTTTGAACGCTGGACGATTTTTCATGTATGCCTCCAGTCCAAACACGATAGATAAGTAGGCTGCGCACACATAGAAAGGTAAGGTATAGTATTCAATCATCATATTCTGCCACCACACCATATCCACAATTTCGAAAAAGAAGGGCTGATGTTTGGGAGGTTGTACGTAAATCCAGTCCTTTGCTCCCTCGTATGCCATTGTCTGGTTCATAGCCGCGGCCATCCTACTGGGCTCCTGCAAAATGAAATAATATTAGAATATGAATTAAAAGTTATTCCATTGCCATTGTCAAAAATATCATGCATAAAAATCTGAATATTACAATATTTTTACTCACGTTCATTTCAAGCCTGAAAAATAGCCCGCCTGACTTTTAATCCCAATATTTCAAACTCCGGCGGATTGACTGCTCCAGTGGTGTGTTTTTCAAAGATTCTCTAGAATACAACACAAGCCGTTTTCAAAATATGTAAAACTGGCATCAACTCTCCAATGTTGTTGGTAGGCACACATGTAAAATCACGATTGTTCGCTGCGTTACTTGCTAAACTTTCTTTAGCAAACTATGCTATTGCTTTAATGCAAGCAGGTTGCATACTACGTTACATGAAAGAGCTGCAATAGCTTAGTTCCTTGAGTAGTTAACCTATCGCTTGCATGGATGAAATCTGTGTGCTACGTACTTACGTACTACGTAATTTTTAAATTTGTGTGCTACGTACAGGTTTATAAGATAGGGTTTGATATAAAAATTGAAAAAGAAACTATACTCAATTTCGTTTTAAAACACGCACCAATAAACTTCCACGATAATATTATGAGAAGTATTTACTTACACCTTTGGCTTAGACTTAGCAGCATTAGAGTTTTTCTAATGAGACTACACATGCATACACACTCAACCAATAAGATTTCAATTTTGCAAATCTCTAATTGCACCAAATATGTAAAAAGTTTCTAAAAGTAATGAGTATGAATGATGCTGATAGACTACTGGTTTAGCTGTCGACGCTCTTACAATTACTGCAGGTATTTTTGGTTTTGACTGACTGTCAGTGCTGCCAAAGTGCAATGTGCTCTAGTGTAATGTGTAGCAAAGTAGCGAAACAACCAATCTGGTAACTTAATTTCCATGCTTCAGTTCAATTCTATTGTTCAACAATTTATAAGAGCAATCGATTTGATTTGCTGTTGTCAGAATAGGTACCTATACAGAGATTTAAGGTCTGAATAAAAAAATAGCATGAACAGGGTGTACGTGGAATTGCTATGTTGTAACAGACAGATAGACAAACACAAAGATTGATGCAGTTACCATTATCAGGAATGAATTCTTTGCTTAGGAGAAGAAAAATACTGTGAAGCCCGTTTTGAATTGGCAACATCACGAAACTGTATTATTATTAGTGAACGAACGTGTAAGTAAACCTTTGTGATGTGAACGTACCACAAGTCAGTTATGAGTAGTTTAAATTTATTTGTAAGCTGAGGTGGCACACTTTGTGCCACTGCTTTTGCTAATGATAATGTATGGCGAGGGGGAAGATGAATGCAGAGACTGTTTGTTGCAACGAAAAAAACTTAAGAAAGAAAAGGAGAGGCTTGCGGGTATGGTTTTCAAGCTTGCACTACAACACTTGTGTGATTTTTTTCGAATAGGATATCTAGCAACACCAGCGACACGAGCCCAAAAGGCATTATCATCACGATGATCAAAATTTCAACCTACATAGCTATCATACTACATTATAGCTTCAGAGGAGATATATATGAAAATATTATGAATACAACATGCTATACGTTTATCCTACGTAAAAAAGAAACTTTTGATTATGCTTTAAAGCTCCATCTTATTAATGCCACACTTAATAAATTTGATGGTATCTTTATTGAAATTCAGGTGTAGGGGAGTACTTGAAATTTTAACTGGCTAAAAGTTAGTTGGCATTCCCTTGAACAAAGCAATATTCCTATTTCTCCTGTCTCCTGCTTTGAATAAGATTCGGAAAGAAACGCGAATCCTTTTTTAGTTAGTCGTTGCAAATGCAAATGAAATGCATATATTCTTAGCTCCTTTGTTGAACAAAGACTATGTATTCGGTTGGCAGCTTGTTTGCATGCATATGTGTATTTTTTAAATATGCTGTATAAGAATAGCTTTGTTGTTTTTACCTTTTAATTCATTGTTTAAAGCAGCGTTATAAATTTACACGAGTTCATACAGCAGGTGTAAATTGAACGAGTTAAATGTAAAATGGGAAGAATGCATATAAGAAAACATGCTGTGAATATGAGTGAATGCAAATTGACCATCAAAACGATAAATCTGCAAAGCGTGGTGTACCAAATGGCAGTCTGCATACATTTTATACTATTCTATGTACATGCCTATGAAAGAGGTACCGCAAAGATTCGATTTATAATTTCATTATAGATAAAGTTCAAGGTGAATCGCTCTAGCCCTATTTGTTCTTTGTTTTGAATAAATAACTAGTAAAATATCGCAGGCAAAAAGTTGCTCAATATCACACACAAATCGAATTCTGCTCAATTGAAGGTTAGCAGTGGCAAGTCGAGATAAAATTGCTATGTGTATGGTATGTTTCTGTCACATGGGTGCACTTAAATGAACATGATTTTTTGCTCAACTCAAAAAGGGTAAGAGAATATAAGTGATGAGAGCCACATCATCACCCAGATTTCACGATTTCAGAACTCGTGAAGCAAAATTTTTTCCTGAACAACTATTTTTTTGAATCTTTTTGAATCATTAGAATTGATGTATAATTTAAAAAATATATAACAGGCTTACCACTAACGCGCATTAGTATCTGTAAATATTTATCACCGATATCACCTTGCACCACTGCTTAATACATAATACCAAGAATCACTTTACTTCTTTACAACTGTTTGCTACTGGATTAATCCAATACCAGTTATAGCTTCACATAAACCTAGACAGACTTGAAGACATGAAAGTTGAAGTTTAATATCCGATTTCTCTAAAAGATGAATAGAGCTGTAGTGTCTGTCGTGACCATACTTCATGCACGACATAAATGAAAATGAAGATAGAAGTCGGAGACGAAATTTGCAGGTCCTATTTGTAAAACTGTACGTTATACTTTTTCGTTGTCTCTTCTGTCTGCCTGCTGAAGCACAATTTAGTGTGTATTATTATTATTATGTGGTCGGCAACTGTCGTGCTGATGAGTGGCCGTGTACATATTTGAGCATTCTAAATAATCAGTGAAAAATATGCTACGCTTATTCAATAAAAGCCTTTCGATTTCTACAACCCTTTCCAAAATCCATTGAACACTACTAATACTGCTATATGGTCAAACTTGAGGGAGTATGCTGAGTACAAACAAAAAACTAATAAACATAAGAGTTAGATTGACCAAAACCAAATGATAATATATAAATAGGTTGGTTTGCATACACGATACTTCATCAGAGCAAGGTAGCTGTGCAGGTGAGTTAGAGACACTTTTCGTTAATAGTTAATGAAGAATCTAAATTACATGGACAAGTGGATTTTCTGTCATGCATATTTAAATACTGGCTATCCGCTATTTTCTCTTTGCAGTCGCTGTTGACATACCCATCCACATTTTCTCCTTCAATTCAGAACGAAAGTGACATTTTTTGTTTTGCCAACTAAATATTTTGTTGGAAGAAGTTGATACATGCTTGATTTTCTAATAGTGCAGAGTGAGCAAGGTGAAAATAAGGTATTATGTCCGCTCTGCATTGATAATACAATTTAGATTTTCTACACCTTGTTAGTATTGCTCATTCAATGACATAATGCGTACATACATAATATTTTCCTTGCCTCTGATGCAATGCTAAAAATAATGCAGTTACGATAAGGGTCGCGTATACTAAAGGACAATATTATTAAATGCATTAAAGAGTTCCTGTAATGACATGTATGTCATTTTTGTGCATGAAACTCTATATATAGTGCATACAGCATGCATATTACTATTATTATGAACTGTGAAGGCATCTCTCTCCCCATCTCAGTATTTGTATTCCCATTATAAAGCTAATACCTGTTCTCAAAGAACTTTTGCTTTTATTTCAGAGATCTGTTGCACGCTACCACTGCGCTCACATCTAGCGTAGAAAATAGGTCGATCCTTGTTCCCTGATTTATCCAGCACACCTTTGTAGATAATCCTTTCGCTTTCTTTTGTGCTTACAATGCCTTGAGTTGGATGCTGACTGATTGCTGATGCTACTTTTAGTTCACCCTAAAGAGCGATATGCTACCAACGAAGAAAGTGTTGAGTGGGTCTCTACTCTCTACTATGTTAAATTGCACTCGATGACGCAGTAACATTAATTTGGAAGAAGCAAAATTACATACGTTGTACGCAGTCCAATCACCTAAACTTCTACAATCTAAATTTACTGACCTATTTCACTGTTTTAAGTCTGAGTCTTTATAAGTGCACAAGCACAATGCACAAAGGGGGTAGTAAAATATAAATTTCATCCTTATCAACTTACCATGAACAATCATGTTATTGTATAAAGAGCTATTATTAATAGCAATCAACTATGTAAATTACTGTAAATTACATAATTTGTTGAATATTCGTACGAATGAATAGTAATGATAGACAGCTATCGATAACCGTTTAATTCGGATTGTTAAAAACCTTTATTAGATATTTGACTTTTAAAGGTCAGCCCTAAAATATGTTTGTATGCCTTACCTTGGCCACTGTCGTACACTCCAAATTCCCATATATATTGCACACATGCATAACCTGCATGAACAAAAACTAGTATTTTTTGTC
>JAQIXW010003501.1:0-13067 GCA_034700685.1 Willowsia buskii | reverse complement strand
TCAGCGCTGGAAATATATACTTATTGCTTTACATTTCAGATTTTGTACGCAGTATTAACACTTAATACAGTGTATATTCACACTAAAAGCACGTATGACTACTTTAATGACATACCCAACTCGTCTGGTGGACTATTGATGCTGTCTTTTGGTATTGCAAATGTCATGTCTGGGATTGGAACACTCTTAAGAGTTCTCTCATACCATTACATATTTATTCAAAAGTACATGACATTTCAGAGGATTATTGCACTCATTGAAGATTTCAGGTTTTTCCATTATCCACATTTGAGGAGAGGTTTTTTTGTGGTAAAAATCAAGAATGCAATAAACTTATTATGATCTTGCTTGAGACATATAATTTAACACACTCTATTGTTTTATTGTGCTTATCTACAGAACTATATTCTTATTTTTGCTATGCTGACAACCTACCATATTTCGCTGTCTACCACCAGTATATGGTATGCAATAACAAATCCCTTGGCACTGTCGTCCCCAACGGAGTGTAATACGTTGGTTGAAGGAATGAATGATCATTTCGCTCGAGCATATCCGTTTCTCTTTTCACTGTCGAATAAAACCCATTCATGTTTTGATATTAATATTATAGCAGATTTAACAACATTTAAAGCAGTAGTTACAGTGTTTCTGTATATACTGAACATTCCACAGTTTATGGTTTTCGGAGATTGCACTGAAATTATTCAGTTGACAATGGTGCTAATGGCATTACAAGTTGTCCACGGAATGAATAAACATCTACAAAAGGTCAATCTGGCCTCTGTGCCAATTAAAAGCAAACAAAGAGGTCTCCAAACACGACAATTAGAAAAAATGTTGGATAATGCCAAAATTCTCCAGGAGGTGAGTGCATTTTATTAAAATTAATTGGTGATTGTTGTCTTATGCTATGTGCCTAACCATTAATGCATATTGGGGTTTTGAAGACTATGAATAACTATGAACGCTTGAAAGACTTGATGCAATGTATGAACGATTGTTTTGGGATTCTTTACTTAATCTTGGTAGTTTTCTCACTGCCACTCTTTGCCTTTTATACAAGCGCCACTCTAAGCTTGTACAACGTGGATATTTCAGCAATTCTTTACAATTTGTTTTACTATTACGTTTCCATCATTATCGTGTTACTGATTCCATCAATCGTACATCAGGAGGTGGAAAACTAAATACCTAATATTGGAATTACCACAAATTAAATACTAAACAAAGCACAAATTTTCATCAAAACTATTTTTATTGACGTAAGCGCAGTGTCAAAATGTGTTCAGATGGTTTCTTTGCGATGACGAAAATGGATTAGCAGAGGTCCTCTCCACAAAGGCAATTATTTTAATGAACAGTGAGCGGCAAATGGACGTAATCTCACTCAAACTAGGAAATACATTTACCATCTCATATGGACTTTTCACAACGGTAAGTCAACCAATTGCAAATTCTCACACTGGTTAAGTGGCTACTACGTAATCAGTGGGTGGACAGGCAGGTTATCTGTTATCTAATAAAACCTCTAATTTGCAGATTGTTGGTATCATCGCTACATACACTGTGGTTTCCGTACAGCTCTTTAAGCCATATTAGAAACTTTTATTACATAGTTCCTTATTCAAAATAGTTGCCTATTTATTATTGCTAAATGAACTTTGCAAAGTTAAATTTTTAAACTTGCAAATAATATGCCGCTCAGCTATGCTACAAATGCTATTTCATATTCAAATTATAATACCAAACGTATTGGTAGTGGCGGTGAGGCAAAAGGATTACTTACAATGTTATGCAAAGTTACAGACATTGGATATTTTGTGGGAGCAGTGCCCTTTCGAATAAGGGTTAATGAAAGCAAGGAACAATTTTATTTTCATCGTTATAAACCACAGCAGGTAATCAACTAATCAATAACCTTAGAGTTAAAAGACCATATCAGGTAAATGGTTTAACATTTCAAAGACCAATCCATATTTTATTCAAATTTACCCCAGATATTTTGTGGACTAATCGTACTGCTACTTGTGTATCAAGAATTTGCAACTTCATATTTTAAAGCGGTAAACGGGGAAAAATTTTCAGGAAAGTCTTCTCATCTCCAGTTTTTGCTTCGTGCTAGCGATCATTTAGCGCAAGCAATCGGATTTCTAATCGCCCTTCATTTTATTTGGAGAAAACAGCAATTATTCGATGAGATACTGAGTCACATTCAGAGCATTCGTTGCATTGCTAGAAACACTTGTCACAAGAAAACCTGTCTATACACTTTGGTAATTGTACTATTTTAAAAACTTTCTAATTAATTGTAAAGTAAACTCACATAAATGTACAATGAGTGCTATTTTTGAAATGTAGGTTTTGACTACAATCGTCTTAACGTACATTTGCTACAGTTGGATCCACGCAGTTTTACTAATTTTTATAGGAGAATCAGATTTTTTGCAATTAGCAAATAAACAGTTTTTATGGAACCGAATAATCTTGCTTTCCGAACTTTCATTTCCGTTTGGAAAACTTGGTAGAATTTGTAGTATGTGTAATGAATATGCATCTGTGCTAAAAGTAATTGGAATTGTTTTGTTTCTGATAACATGTCCTGCAAAAGTATTCCTAATTTATAGCACAAAAGCTTTACCCATTGTCATTTGCTACACTATTCTCCTGCTAGTGCACCGTTTTTATTCTGAAATAGCTGAATTTAAAGCACTAACAATCAAGGATAGAATGAATGATGTCTCAGACGATGGATTTTGCCCCTACAAAATGAGAGAATTTTTTGATTTGGTAAGTGATGATGAGATTCCTACTCATTATCCTTATAGATTGATTTCTATATTTTTGTTTTTATCATAAATTGAAGATAATGATAGATTACCGGATTTTAAAATCAGTAATTCAAAAGACAAATCAATTATTATTCTGGACTTTCATCTTTGGAATAAGTTTTTACATACCGTTTTTTGCATTTCAATTGGGATTTATTCTAACCAATGTCAGAGAGGAAATCAATACCATTCTTTATTATTGTGTACGACAGCCATTGACAATGATCATTTTTATGGGCATACCCAGCGAAATACAACACTTGGTATCGTGCGACTTTATACTATATAGATTAACTTAATAAATTTAAACATAATATATCGTGTAAAATATATTTTGACATTTTTTCCTGTAGGCTATGCATATTTATGCTTTCTTTTTATGTCAAAAAAGTTCATCCTATATTGAAACGAAGGCTATTGTGAGGTTAAGCATTGACAGGGATGTAAACGCACTGTCATTTAAAATTGGGAACTTTTTCGTGCTCTCTTACGAGCTTATGGCTACGGTAATAGATAATAACTTTTATCAATAATATTGCATATTCAATTACCATTCATTTCATTACATAATATTGTCAGTTTTATGCTTACAGGTATCTGGGCTTATTTTATCGTACACGTTTGTATCCACTCAATTCCTAATGAATGGTGCTGGATCATCTTGCAATTCAACACTAATTGGATCTTAATTTATGTACAAACCATTGCCCCTAACTCAATTCGTATCGGCTTGGGTCGAATGAGCTGCGCGCGTAAGTCAAGTCTTGTTTGATATTTCTTGAGAGTTCCTTGGCCGTAAAATGGCCAGTCAAACATTGTATTTGCAACATTTTTGCGTTTATTATCTCATAGCGTGTGTGAGAAATGAACATAAGACTGTAAATTTTCCAAGAAATAATTGTCATTGTCGGTGCAATGTCGTCAGTTTTTCTCACTAAATGTATTGTGCATGAACCCTATGGAAAAGGCAGCAAGCTTGCAAAAAATATAAGAAACATTTTCTCTGGGTTACACATAATACAATAATTTGTTTCAGAATGTTTCAGATTTAATTTAATTTGGACACGGGTTACTCCAGTTTATACTTTGTATTATTGAATTATTGCATTATAATTTCACTGGGCTTGCATGAGCAATTAATCTGCAACCTATCGTAGTATAGCTCCAATTGATCACTCCCAATTATATCTACCAACCTATTTGCCCTCAACTGATACTACAGATAGACGTTTCCAATTATCTGTATGCCCCATAATATTTGTCTGCATGCACATTGGAGTAATTAATATTTTCAAGAGGTTATTCAACGTATGCTGTGACGAACCTGAAACGTTGAAAGAGAGACATGGATAATATTTTGCCTCATAATTCAACAAATTCTCTGACTACCGCTGAGCTTTACGATATTTCTGAAAGTGCTGGATTATACTATATGGTCATCGCACTATTACCCATAGTTCTATACTTTGACTTCTTCCTACCTGACATTAATGACGCTGAAGACAAATATCTGAGGAATTTCTCCGTGAGCGCCATAAAATTTGTGAGCATTTATTTTTACTGCTAACTATCTTCAAAAATCTAAAAAGTTGAATGTTAATGTTGTTATATGAAGAGATCTGAGTTTTTGCTGGTGCTAACCCAGCCGCTGATTATGTTATTGGCTTTGGCTACATTTAAACTTGTCACTTTTGGAAGCTTCCCTTCTTACAGACTACTCACAACAATTATAGCTTTCATTGGAATGCTTGACCAACCTGGATTTGTTACCCTAAAACAAAACAATGAAGATATGATAGGAATCAGATATGATGTCATCAGCAAAGTGGGTTTGTCAGTTTCTTTGTCATCATCATCATAAAATGAATTTTATGCCAAATTACAACCAACATTCAATTTTGTTTATGACAGACGGTACGTAGTTGTTACTTGACTTGTTTCGCTTCACTATATGCAATAATTTGTGCTTTAACTGGACCCGGAACGTTTAACTTTATTCCTGTGGGAGAAGTTTATGATTTCCCAAGCCAGAGCCAGCCTCCACAACCAGATTTCAGATTTCTCGACAAAAATGGGGAATATGTGGTTGTGGACTTTAATCGCGGTTACCTAACTTATGCTATCTACCATATTGCATACGAAAGCGTGTACTTTCTGGTAATGTTTTATCTCAGCCATCTCTACTTCGCCACGTCATTTCGATGTCTCATGTTTTATACTCATTATGTTTTCGATATGTTTGCAAATGCCTATCGTTGGATAACTGCAAAGTAAATGAAGCAATAAATCAAAACTTATGTGTAACTTGAGAGAACGTTTTCATGGAAAGTCTGCACAAGGCAGTGTGTAATTTCCGAATGTTACATAGTCATCATCATAGGACTTAAAAATTACATCAAAATATGGATTTTTCTTGAATTTTGTTAGCAAAAGTTGCTTCCCCCACGTTGTTATCTGAATGATAGATGGAATTAAGCAGAATCAGCGTTTTATGATAAAACTTTTGATCTCAAATAGTTAGACTTACTGAATGGGATCCATGAAAGGAAATTTTCTCAAGTTTTTTAATATGTTGAAATGCAAAGAAGACTGAAGCATCCGAAACATTACTAGGCAGATCCCTTAGGTCCAAATACTTTAGCTCTTGATTTAAAAGAGGGACATTTTTAATTAAATAGTTTCTAATATTGTAGTTGCATCATGGTAAAAATAAAGGTAAAAAATAAAACCTTCAGCCGCAGCCAATGGAGAAGTCACTTGATCCGGAACATAGTAAACGCCAATATTTTGCATACGTTTTATCTTCTCTTCGGGTATTTTTGTAAGCCCCGCATCACTTAATTTGGCAGCATTAGACATTTTAAAACTTACGAGCTTGGTCATGTTTTTTAAAATTGTATTGAAATCCTCGTTGGTAAAATGCACAAACAACTTTCCATACATTGAGGTATCTAGCAGTTCGAGAATCCTAATGTTTCGAAAGTTTTCCGCAAGACCTTCAATATCTGGCTTGATATAGCTCGGATTAGTATGCGCATGAATCAATCTCAACTGGGTAAATTGGTGTCCTCCGTTTATCCGTCTCCCTCGGCTGAGAGCAGCCAAGCTGGTAAAATTGACGTTAGAATTTTCCATCAGCAAAATCTCTACTCCGCGTATAACAGAGACAGGCTGGCCTGCAAGAGTTCCCTCAGTAAAGTAAAGATAGAACTCAAATTTTTGAAGAGTTGGAGGAGGGAATCTCATTGCAAATAAATCTAATCCCTCATTGGGCAAAACCCTCGACAAAACGACACGTTTCAATGTGGACCTCTGCTCATGAAGAAATGGGAAGAGGGTTGTTTCACAGAGACCCAATGCCAGGTTGATTGTGGGAAACGTAAGTGTAAGCTGCTGAAGACGTAGCTTACTCCAGACTTGGTTTCTCAGGCACAGGAGGAATTCAAAAAATGGTTCAATGTCGTCATCACTTTTGACAAAATCAAGGTCCGTGTCCACGCGAATGGCCCATTTTAGTCGGAGCTGGCGCAGTGTCAAGTAGCAGAAATCCAGTATGTCACAAAGTGTGCAAAATATCTCGTTTGTTTGTCCTCGGGTGAAGGGCAGACCAAAGCATTTTGTAAAGTCTAGTTCTATATGGGCCAGCATTGTTGTTCGGAACGTAAAAAGTTGCATGTAAATCAGCGTCCCAATTCTATCAAAGAGGCGTATTCTCAGCGTTTCCACTCTGCAAAGGTTATCCATTGCACGCATCCATGAATTATATCGGACAACGACAAAGGAGAGGGCGTGTCCAACACTGAGGTACTTTGATATTTTGGATGTCTCCTCATCGTAAAATTTCCTTTCACGTATTTGTATGTAACGTACCGTTGTCAGTTCGTTCATATATCGATGAATAAAGTGTAGCAAAGAGCCATTCTCAAATAAGGTAAATTTTTTGACAAAAGAAAAGTGCTGGAGGGTGCTGACTTTCCTGCTTTTAGTTGTGCCAATCCAGAAAGCATTCTCTGTTTTTGGGATAATGCGGATTTCTTGGTAAGGACAAATTAAAGTGCTGTTCCATTTTCCACGTCGGAATTTTTTAGAGGCTCGGCTTTTATCCATTTGGATATTCAAAATGCCTTTGTAGCCGATTACGGGCTGCAAAATTTCGTTCCATCGACGGCAGGTTGCACGTGCGTTGAGAAATGAGTTGAAATCGAGTGAATAAAGAACCTTTATTATGATCCATTGCTATAATAATCAAAAAAGAGGACACACACTAGTGACGTGATATTGTTTGAAATACTTGACATTTAAAGTAAAAATTAGATGAACAGGTGTTTTGTACGGGAATATCTATAATGGACGTGTCAATCATTGAGGATGATTCCACCATTGTAAACGGAACGTTGCTCCGTTATGTGAAACATTCTATTTCTTTCGCTGAGGCAGGTGTCCAGCTCTTATGACACGTCACATTTCAATGATTAGCAAATTACCTCTGCTTGTGAATTTTGGGTATACTGGGAATTTAAACATCACTTTTAAATAATTTGGTAGAGATGATGACAGCATGTTTCATTTTTGGGTTGGGATTGTGCCAGTGTAAAATAAAGACCTTCAACATCAAGCTCCAAGTAGAACTAGAACGGTTTCCATAGTCTTACGCTTACACTAGTATCAGATCGCAGGTACATATTATGTCACTCCAGGTTCTTCCGCTCGATTATTCATTTTTCTACACAAATTCGGATGAACCAGTGACCAGTACACAAATATTGATTTGATTCCAACTGACCTACAACAATGGAGGGAGAGGGAGAACAGCCAACAGCGCCTCCACCAGCACCACCGGATTCAGCCGAGACAACGCCACCACCAAAAGTAGCGGCTGCTGAAGAAGGAGATGCTAAGACGAAACGAAAGAAAGCTACAGATTCAAAGAAAAAGCCTGAACGTGAGTATCTGGGATGGAAAGATGCAAATGATATTGAATGGAGAAGGGAAATTGAGTACAAAGGCTACGAAAATTGGAGAAATAAATTCGGACCTGGCACAGAATGGTGGAACAGATATGAGTACGTGGTTGAAGCCTGTTTGAATTATGTCAGTAAAGTGTTAAGGTATTATTGATATAAGCAATTTTCAATTTAATTTTCTAGACAATGGATATGCTCAGGAATGACAAGGGGGGCCATGCGAAAGCCCAGTTATCGGGGTGTTGAGTGGGTCGTTTACCAGCGTGGAATAGAAGTGGCTCCTGTTGGAGAGTGCTGTACGAGAAAGCGAACGAGCATTAAAGATTACTTTGTGGAACCACTTGGTAAGATTGAAAGTAAATTGTAAAGCAAACAATAATAAATTGTTTAGGATTAAATGATATGCTATACTATGCCGTGATCTGATATTTTAGATAACTATTGCTGCCGACCTTGCCCATGGCCTAAAGTCACTAGTGGAGAGGTAATGGTACTAACATCGTCGTCATTTTAAGCTACGCCTCTTGATATCAATTCAGAAAGTAATTCGTATTTCTTCCAATTCTTTTTACAAGATTGGTTGGTTGGGACAGCACAAAAGCTGTCAGCTAGAAATATACCCAAACGACTTCATGAAGAAACCGCCTCTTCCTTGGCATCACAAAAAAATATCCTCTTTTATTCCAGGATATATGTAGCTGGATACAAAGAAAGCAAAAAATAAAAATCCATAATCCATGTCATGCCACACACCAATCGAAAAGCTAAACTTAAGAAAAAATGGAATAAAATATTCATAGTTGAATGAAACAATTTTACAAACCAATTAATTCAATAAAGGTTTTCCGACTAATTATTTACTTTAAAATATACAGTTCATTTAACATTACCAGCACATGTCTGCCCTCAATAAACATGACTGCAAATAACAACAAAATTATAATCTTCAAAACATATTTGTTTTGTATTTATCCTGCCACTTCACCTTGTTGAAGGGTTAATCTCTATTCATCTACAGTAGGCTTCCAAAGTCACGTTTCATTACATGATGTTTTTGCCTTGAATACAAGTCTGAGTTATGAAAACTAGTGAAAAATGGGGAAAAGTATTTACTACTCCAAGTTTTGGATTTGAACGTACGTTCTGACTAGAACAAAAATTACAATATTCTACACACAGTAGTGACTGTCAACTTTCAAGACGAGGTCTCAACGTATTTTTTGTTAATTACTACTAATCTATGCGCATTGCCGCAGAAAGGAAAATTAGAAAGAAAATGGAAAACAGTATAAATAATATGAATATAATACGAGAGATGAAAAATACGTTCTTTCAACTAATTGCGAGGCAATGTGTTGGCTATAATTCTAATAAGTGGGTTGTTATTATAAAAGCTTTTTTACCATGCACAGAAGAGACGGAGAGCCAACGTCGATTTTCAATAAAAATAATAAAGATATTGTAGTGAGCAGTTTGAGCGTAAAGCACGCAAACAACAACCGCAAAGATGGTTCCATTTAATGATTTATGGAGAAAAGTTAAAACATTCCCTGGACTGTTGTTTCAGCCTTCGAAGGACGCTTCCTCTACAAAAATTGTAATTCATCAGAGTATAATGAGGGCAAATTACATGATAATATTCCAGAAATCTATACAG
This sequence comes from Willowsia buskii, assembly GCA_034700685.1. Taxonomy (NCBI): domain Eukaryota; kingdom Metazoa; phylum Arthropoda; class Collembola; order Entomobryomorpha; family Entomobryidae; genus Willowsia; species Willowsia buskii. The sequence continues at coordinate 3,615 of JAQIXW010003501.1, read as the reverse complement.
CTTCTTTCTCTTCTTTCTTTAATTCCGTTTGAATGGAAAGGGGAGTTGGAATATCGTGGGAGGATGTGCGTAAAAACAAAAGAAGCACGCTTTATCTGGAATTCTTGGTGCAAGCTTTTGTGGTTTTGGACTCTTTTGTTGGTATTAAAACTGTTGTACCTCGTGAAATCCAAAGAAATCAGTTTAAGAGTAGGTGCAATTTTCTTTCTTTGGATATGTGTCTTCATGGCTGCTTGTTTGCTTGTCACACATCCAATAGTGAAAATGAAAGAATTTTGCGATGCATTCAATGCCTTTAAGACATTTGAATTGAAGCGTCGACTTAGTAAGCGACAACGATACATAATAATACATACTGTACATAGATTATAATTTTATTACAAATATTGTTTGTACTGCTAGTATAAATTATGTTTTTTTTTGTCTACAGAACCATTATCAGGAATCACAAACATTGTGACAATTATACTTTTCCTCAAGTCTGTGTGCTTACCATGCGTGTTACCATTATTTTGCGTAATAGCACCTTGTTCCCCTCAGTTTTTAGGTTCCGAATTGTTACTTGATGAGACAGGATCCTGCTCAGCATCATTATTCCAAAGACTACTGGTATATTTTATTGAACTAATTTGTGCAATTCCAATTGGATGAGTGTGTGCCTTCTATTCTGTGTTTGCTATTTATCTCACAAAATCCTTAAATCGGGTTTTAATATCTGTCAGGTATGTATTACTTCAAGTAACTGAGGCTTATGGATGTATTTTGAAGGGAAGATAATGAAATCAAAACAGCAATTTTTATTATAAAATTTCAGAAAACCAAACATAGTTGACTTTTTAACAATAAAACAGCTTTATCTTGGATGCTCTGGAGAGCAACCCTTTATCGCCAAACTCAACTGCTTATTAGCTTGTACCATGATTGTCTTCAAATGACACTTTTACCAAACATGCTATTCTCCTCATCGCTTATTATTATAGGCTGTCTGTTTACCATTATAGAACTACAAGAAGAATTGCCCCTTGCATTGTACATTGTTTTCCCATTTATACTCATCATAACCTCAATTTTCCTTTTTACAATGCTCGACATGGCTAGCAAAATTATTAAACTTTCAAAGTCAATCAAGACTGAATGGTCATCTAAATATAGCGGAGAGTCTCTCTGGTTCAAAACGTTTATTAGATCTTGTCCTCCACTAAAGATTGAAGTTGGTCCATTCAGTAAAATAGGAAGGGATAAAATGGGTATTGTCATTCGATTTTGTTTGCAAAGAACAATTTTCTTTATTGCATGGTCGCGGAAAGTAAAAGGTAAAAACTAAAATGTTAATAAGTGCATTGTAAAAGTAACTACAAGTTACTTTCTGAAATTCTGTCGTCACATTCATTTTTCGGGATGCTACCGCCATCATCCACTAATTCAGACGCAGTTGTTGCACAAGAACCATCTGAGATCAATGAAGTTTGTCGCACTAAATCTTCGCCGTTGTCTGGCGAATCGATTTGTGCAGACACAGTACCTCTGGACAACGACGAATTTGAATCTCTTGAAGTTTGATGGGGAGCGGTAGGCTTCCTGTGTTCTAGTGAGTCTGTCATTGCTCTTATTTGACCTCGTTCCAAATTAGTAGTCATCAGAATATTGCCACTACGACTATCTTGAGATGGAATGGCGACTTGGCAGCATATATTCTGCACCAGAATCAGCAATATGGCTGCAAAATATGGAGCATTTCATTCAGTAACTAGATCTGGATAAATGATATTGACAGAACAATAATTTAAGTCATTCATAATACGTCTTAGCCATGGATGAAGAGCCCACAACTTGGAAAACACGCTCCGCTTACAAACAAAAATGTAAAATATGGCGACTGCTTGAAGTACTGTAAGGGCATCTGTGACAGTAAATACGATTTCCAAACTTTGGCTGTGTTTGTAACTGCTTTCATTAAGTGTTACGAACCAACTAATGATTTGGGTTATCCAAAAGATACCCATGATGATAAAAAGCCTTGTATAAATTCCAAATCTATATAATATGCGAATGGTTAATGTAGGTTATGTAAAAATATGTGTAAAACAATGAATAAAGTGATAATGTATTATAATCTTTGAATTACGTACGATTGATTGGCTTTGGAAGGATTGACGCTGTTTGATATCTCGGAAAATGCTTCCCGTATGCTCTTCTTGTAGTAAATCATTGCAAAAATTGTTGCAATGAAAAATCCTATGTTACAGGCTAGTAGAACTGTTATAGGTATGTACAAATAGTATGTTATCCCGTCGTTTGACATATTGCACAAAAAGCGCCCATAATTTGGTAGAATAAGCGAAACTTCTTCTGATGGTGCATCACTAATTTTCATTCATTAAAAAAAAATTAAACTAAAGTGTTTTGAGTCATTTAATTTTATTCACTTGTTAGTGATCAGAAGCGGTTATTGCATAAAATTTTCTACCTGTACAAAGCATCCAACATGGCACAGGTCGACACTTGAAGCAAAGGATATCCAACAGATAAAAAACAGAACATGGTCAGCCTCCGTCGCTTTCGTGATTGGACCGTCACGGTATTCATGGTTCTTTTTCGAGAAAAATCAATATTCAATATCTTCAATGTTGTCAATATCCATTAAGATGTTTAAAAGTGAGAAAATATAGCAACTTTTCTACAGATGTTACCCACTTGAATGTATGCCACACGTCATAACTTATGCAAGTAACCCAACACGCTGATGATAAATAGGAAAAGTGAATAGCCCAGGCTAGAAATTAAGAAGATTCGTTGCATAAAAATTAATTCTGAAACTATTCAAAACTTGGGAAACCATCCAAAGCATTAGAAAAAGGAAATATTTGTAATTATTAATTACCTAAGAAAGCGCAAAGACTAGGGTATTTATTGGGATCAGCGATAGTGCTTACGTTACCCAATACGATGAACACGTACAAGGCGAGTAGAGTAACCAAATAAAAGAAATTGGTATATCCTTGAATATTTTGTCCTTGCCAAGTTAAAATGTAAACTATAATTGTAAGTAAAACAAAGAAAGCTGCGAATGGAACAAGAATCGTGTACAATACGAATTGTTGTCTGTGTTGCTCCTCAGGACCTATGTCATCAATACTTCTACATAACTGAAGAACCGTGTCTGTCGACTCCCCGGAAAAATCTAATTCCCCACTACCAGGATCCATATCCAGTGCTCCATCAACGCAATACATTTTCTCTGGTAGAGTAATCCACTCGCTATCAACAGTACGATGGAATTGTACAGAACCATTATTGAGAATCTTGAAACTATGATAAAACAAGCCATATTATGCAAGAAATTAATTTCCATTACAGTTTTTAAAGGAATGTTCTAAAATTAGTGGTTAGTAAACCCTACTCATTTTGGTACGACGCATTTAGATTGGTACTGTTTTGGTGCAGCGTAAAATGTATGCTCTCACAGGACTGGAAGAGATGATGTACATAGGAGTAGCTACCCTTAGCTTCTCCTAAAGATAGTTCTACTGTTGTGGTCCACTTCCTCCTTCCACTGTCAACACAGCGACAAGTCTCTGCAGAATTTGTCATATCGCAAACCTCGTTGGCGAAGCA
>JAQIXW010003500.1:0-13068 GCA_034700685.1 Willowsia buskii | reverse complement strand
GATCCGTGGTGGCTCCTCTACCGGATCCACCTCTAGCAGACGGGTCGACAATGAGTGGGGAGGAAGCTGACGATGCCACCAGAACTACTCCAGATGTAGAGGAAGATGGAGGTGGCCGCTTTTGGATGGTTGTCGTTGTGGATGTTTTTGACGATGATGTGATTGTCGTCGTTGTCGTCAATTGCTGCTTCGAGATGCGTCCCAAACTAGCAGTGTTCGAGAGTATACCACCTCCAGTGCGAATGTCGTCGAATGGGAGTAGTGAGGAGGCGGATGATGGTGATGGAATGACAACGCTCCCGTCTCCAGCTGCCTGCTGATTGCTCACGAGAGAGTTGGAACGCGCGTGTTGATGATGAAGCGTTAATGAACCGTTGGAGCCGACTAAACCAAGACCACGTGACAAACCGGAACGCCCTGTCGTGTGGAATCCATTCACGAGTCCTTTGCCTCTGCAAAAAATTAACAAATTACAAGAGAAATTAATTAAAGCTCCGGAACAAGCTCAGATATTTATACTTTCAATAGATATTGATTTTTTAGAAATACCATTCTGAACACGAGACGAAGACGACAATACCAATAATCAATAATCATAACAATATCTTTAAACTTACAATTAGTAGAGTAGTAGATATAATAATTATATTATTATGTATTAAAGATATTATGATAGATGTTAGAATAAATACGCACACATCACAATACAAATTGAAATTATTAGAATATTTTTTTACACTAGGTCGCAGTTGAGAAGTATCATACCAATTCAGAGACGAAAAATGAAAGACAACAAGACAAGATTGAGAAAGCTATTTAGAAAACTGGAGAGTGAGTTAATACTGAAATATGTGAGAACTGCGAAAAAGGTTAGTGAGTTTGTAAAGGAGGATATTATGGTTAGTGACCTGTGTGATGTGACCTCGGTCCTTGTGACAACCCGCTCTTGCCTCTGCTCTGTAACCTGTCTACTTACGACACTGTGTAGATGTAGAACGGGATTTATATTCGTGTGTTTTGTGTGTGAAGCAGTAACAAAGAAAGAGATACAAACATTCATTCAATACCTTTCGAACAGTGTCTGGATAATTTTCGTTTAAAAAATAACTAAAATGTTCGAAAGCTCAAAATTCAAAAAAAAAAGATGACTCCAAAAAACAAGAGAGCACTCCCGCTCCCAAATTCCAAAAGACTTACACACAGTTATCCAAAAGTGTGCCCGGCCCTGTGGCCGTTCCATTAATTGAGGCACAGGAGGATGGCGCAGGACTTTCACTTCGTGCTGCACTGTTCATCTTGACTCTGAATAATCTTTGTACTTTCTTAACAACTTATCTCTTTAAAAATCTCTACCAATTTACAACAAGAATTTAATGTTAGTGCCGAAACCCCGAAAAAGAAACCAACAATTACCCCAACAAATGCCAACATTTATTTAATCATCCAATTCAAAAGCATTCCTCACTTACCAAAATATTAGAGAAATCTCTGGACCAACACGAAACTTGGAATGTTCACCCTAATGTCACCTTCACACGAATCGACCACAGTTTAATTTTTTTGGGTGTCAACAGCAAAATCTCTTATTAGGAATCCGCTTAGCTAGTCATTTCATCCACTCCACCAGAGAGACATGATGACTCATTAAACTAAACTGTTAATCCTCTCTTGATTCACTATTTCCACAAAGACCACAACTGACAAAACAGGACAGAACACAGAGACTACAATTTAGAGACTGGCTCTCTCTCTCCTCCTTAAAAAATTCTTTCACACAAATTATCTGTCATATCCACAAAAAAATAATTATAGCTCTCTCATCACCGATCATGCATCCTTCGACAGATGACTAATAACATTGTATCAACCTCTCTTATCATCTTGGTTCAGTGATACGAATCTCCTTGTTTACTTTTCCATGTGCCTCTTCTCCTCCTTTAAGGTCAAAGTCCAAGTCCACCCATTACATTTCCCTTGCTAATTTTTTTTTTAAACCGGAACACACACACACATTCACTCCATTACTCACTCCAAATACTATCCTCCCAAATTAATATTTCTTTCCTCTTTTTACCCTCCAAATAAAATTAATAATTTTGACAACTCTTCCCTGACAAATTTTTTTTTCTTGATTAAGTTTCTCGCACTACCACACATAACACACATATCATCATTATCATTATTATTATTAGTAGTATTTCTCTCGTAGTAGTAGTTGTAGTAGTAGTAGTGCTCCTCTTCTTCCTACAAACAACATCAAGATAGCAGGGAAGTTTGTTGGTACTAAAAAACTAGTTGATATATACAAATATATAATATATATATTTATAATTATATAGTATTGAAACAAGCTTTACAAGATTATATATACCCCTCTCTACAATACACACAGGTTTTTTTAGATATAGGCTCGGCCGAGATTCTGTCTCTCTATATATATATATAGGTGTATATATATAGGTGTATATATATATATTCGAAAGTATGTATAATGAGAGAGGAGAAAAAATGTATGTTCAAGTGAGAAGTCAGTCAAGTTTTCATGGCAGCGTTCCTCCACTTGTTCACTAATCAACTAGGTGTAGCATTCTCCCCCTATCCTGTCCATGTTAGAGAAGTTCACGCACAGCAGTGCAGTGTGTGTATATATACCTGTCTCTCTGTATACGTTTTTTTTCTGAGGAGAACAGCAGCATAGAAGAAGAAAAATCTCAGAGAAAAGGGGATTCGAGTTTTTTTTTTTTTTTGTGATGATGGGAAAAAGGTAGGCGGCGGCGGCGGCCGGCTAGAGAGACACAGCTTGCGAGAAGTTTAGCCGAGAGAAGAGAGATATTTTCAAGATAAATTTTTCGAATGGGCTTGCGTGCGTGTGCGTGCTCCTGCGTGAGAAAAAAAAGGAGCTAGAAGAGAAGACGACGAAGAAGAGTAGCTGGTGAGGAGGAGGATAAGATCGTGATGATGATGATGAAAGGGTTGATGTTTCAATGTTTCTCTTTTTTCTCGTCTTCGTAAAATCATCATCAAGACGAGAGAACCATCTTCGTGTGTATTTTTTAAGCTTGGAGAAAAAAAATACCTGTCCTCATCTCTTCGCTTTTTTAGTGTTCCTCTTTCTTGCAAGCAGAGAGATAGACGAATCGTCAAGAAAAAATATTATGGGTTGGATAAATGAATGAAATTTAAACTTAACCTACTTAAATAGCAAACGAGGTAGTAGAGAGAGTAGAGTGAGTGGGAGCTTAAATAAATAAAACGTCTTTATGATGAACGTTCCCTTTTTCCTGAACTTTTTTTTAAAGAAAATTGTAAACTCTAAATTTTTTTATTGTTGGTAATAACGCCAGGCCAGAGCACACCGCCACCTTCTTCATCTTCTTCTTTTTAGTCGGCTGCTCAGTATGCCTGTCTTGTTGTGTGTATGTCGGGGTTCAGAATAGTTAGTATTTTTTTTACACGACAAGACACCGTCACGGCGGTTGTGTGTGTGGTGGGATCATTGCAGTGTGTTTGGAATGGAGAAGAAGACGAAGAAGATGTTGTGGTGCGGTTGGTTACTTTTTTATGGGATATATTTTTTAAAGCGGAGCCGGAGACATAGAGGAATACGAGAGAGATCTCTTTCGGGCTGGTTTTTTTTTGAGGATGATGATGATGATGATATTTTTTTTTCTGGGAGAAGCACTTCTTCAGATGCCCTCATCCCCACACACACTCTCTCAAACAAACAGGGAAACACTCTCGTTGATGAAGTCTCGAGAAGATGTATGCGTCATCAGAAGAGGAAATGTAATGCATACGAAAATAGAAGAAAAAGATGAGCATTTCAATGTGACAATCAGTGAGCCTTTCTTCTCCGAGCTTGCTGTCCATTTTGGAGCAAGTCTACATTTTTTATGGAGCTTTATGCTTTTATGGGTGGATGATGAGGGAAAAAAGGGTTAAAATTATGAGTGCCCTGTATATAGTCCCTAAATTTGTAATGATGATGGTGTGGCGTGTGGTGTGGAGAGCAAGAAACCCGGTGGATTTTGAGGCCTCTGCAAGTGCTTGTGTGTGTGGGAAAATGAACAAAGATCAAGATTTTTGGTTTGTTATGCTGCAAACACGTCTACAACTACGGCTTTATTTTTTGTCACCGATTTTAAAAAAGGGTTAAGAGAAAATTTGAAATAAATAAATTTCCATGACTACATGTTCTACATTCTAGAAAAGAAAGCATTACTACTCACTACATTGTTCACTACAAGGGCGACTACGAAATATCACAGGTTTTTTGACAAGTTTGCTGACTTTGGGGAAGCCTCACAATTAAAAAATAATATCTTATTGTCTAGGCATCCTTCTAGTTAGCGAGCTTGTGATTTAGAAGATTTGATTTAATAATCGGAGGAGTCGGAGCTGGAGTCACTGTAGTCTTGTTGACCATTTTGACCGCTGCGAGCAGAGTGGGAGAGCTTGGCTTGGGACTCGGCATCCTGGATTTGCCAGTGTTGCTTCTGGTTTTGCGGTTGGGGCTGCTCAAGACGGACTTGGTATTCCTTCTGGCCTTCGACCTTGTTCATGGTGAGGGCTTGACCGTTAGCGGGACTGATGATTTGGAAGGTGTTCTTTTGTCCGGGAACGGGGGTGAATTGCCATTGTTGTTGTTGGCTTTGGGAGTTGCTGTACATCTGCGGAAAACAATTTAAAATGGGTGATTAGTTAAGTGAGATGATATTTTTTTAATCGGGTGGCGGTTTTGAGATTTATGAGGAGTCTTCTTACCTTAGCGACGACCTTTCCGTTTCCTTGGTTGGTGATGACCTTGACTTGTCCGTTGGCATCCTTCTTGTCGAAGGCGAGACTGTAGTAGTCATCGTTTCCACGTTGCTTGGCAACAAGAACTTGGTTCCATGCGGTGTCGGGGTGCCTCTCGTATCCGATCACTTGGGACTGGTCTTGCCAGCTTTGGGTTTGTTGGCAGCCTCTGCAGTCATCAAGGACCTTTTGGAAGTAGACGTTTTGGATCTGGACTCTGGCGCGGTTTCCGAAAACGGCTGGTCCACAAGTGGCTTGTTGTGGGGAGGAGACGCACTTCTTGTTCACGTTGTTCCAGTATTGGCCTTGTTGGCAGGATTGTTGGTGCCATCTGCAGTCGTTAGGGTTGCATTGCAAGTACTTCTGGCAGTTGTCGGGGTAAGAGGTCTTGTACTGGACGTCTTGTTGGTAGCATTGGGTGTTGGGGGATGGGTAGTCGTTTTGTCCGTTTTGTTGACCGGATTGGGACTTGCATTGGCTGCGGCCGGATCCCCTCAAGACTGTTGGAATAATTATAATAAAAAATTAGAGGTAAGATTTATGGCTAATTAATATGGATATATTTTAATGGAGGGATTCCCACTTACAACGAGCGTTAGTTTCCTCGGATGAGGAGGAAGATGAGGAGGATGAAGAAGAAGAAGAGCTGCTGGATGAGTCGGAGGAGTCGCTGCTGGATGAGTCGGAGGAGTCGCTGCTTTCAGAGGAAGAAGAGCTGCTGCTGGAGGAGGATGAGGAGGAGGAGTCGATTTGGGCAGACTTGAAGGACCACAATTGAGCCTCATTGTTTTGGTTGGGGGCTTGGAGTTGGGTCTCGTATGAGCTGGTTCCGTGGGAGTTCTTGACCATGGCCAAGGCTTGTCCGTTTTGAACGTTGATGATTTGGTATTTCTTGTTCTGGTTGGTGGGGACAATCCTCCATTGGGCGGCTTGCTCATCTTGTTGCTGACCTTGTTGGGAGTTCTGGTTTTGGTGGTACATCCTGGAAACTGGAGCGTCTTGTTGTTGGCTGGCAGTCATGGCCTTGGTTTGTCCGTTCTCGACACGGTCGAAAGCGAGACTGTAGTATTGGGAGGATTGGTCGCGTTGCTTGGCAACAAGGACTTGCTCCCATGGGCCACCAGATTGTTGGCTGTTTCCGATGATTTGGGTGGTCCTTTTCCAGTTCTGGTTGTTGGGGCAACGGCGGCAGTCTTCGATCACCTTTCCGAATTGTTGGTTGGTGGCGACGACCTTGGCTTGACGACCGAAGAGGGCTGGGGCGCAGTCAGCTTGTTGGCGGGTGACGCAGCTCTCTTGTTGTTGGTTCCAGTATTGGCCTTGGGGACATTGTTGCTCGGTCCATCTGCACTTTTGTGGGTTGCATTGGAGGTAGCTGTTGCAGGAGTGGGGGGAAGCGCGCTTTTGGTTCTCATCTTGAGCGTGGCAGCCTTGGTTCTTGCTGGGGAAGTTTTGGCTGGGGCCTGACTTGCAGACGTAGGTTCCTCCAACTTGCATTTGGCGGGTTTCGCCAGACTCGGAGGAGGAGGAAGATGAGGAGGATGAGCTGGATGAAGAGGAGGAAGAAGATGAGGAGGAAGATGAAGAAGAGGATGATGAGGAGGAGCTGCTGCTGGAAGAGCTGCTGGAGGAGTCATCATCGTCGTGACGTTGGTATTGGGGCTTCATCCAGGAGAAGGTCTTTTGACCGTGGGGGGTCTGTCCTTGGACTTCCCATTGGGTGCTTCCTTGATGTCCTTGTTGGGCACGGGCCTTGAGGGTGTACTGGGAGGAGAAATACTGAGAGTCGATTTGGCCTCTGCCAAGGGCCTTTTGGATGGCCTTGATAAGTCGGCTGACTGGGCTGCTCTGGTCCTTAATGTCGGGTTGGACTTGGAGGGTGGCTTGGTGGGTCTGTTGACCGGGGCCGGTGGTGTACCTGGCTTGGGTGGTGAGTTGGTTGTTCATTTGTCCTTGCTTGCATCTGGGTCCATATTGGAGTTGTTGGTTGACCTTGACTTGCATTTGTTGTCCCCATTGTTGTTGCCATTGTTGTTGGTGTTGTTGTTGTTGTTGTGGGTGTTGTTGTTGTTGGGCTTGAACATTGATTTGATGATCAGCCTCAATGCAGAGGTCAGTCTGTTGTTGTGGGTTGCTTCCTTGGAGGATGGCTTGTTGGACGGGTTGGAATTGGGATTGTTTGTCGTCCAATTGCTTGGCAGCGTCATTGGCAGCGTTTCCACTGGCAAGACGGATGAAAGCTTGGGCTTGTTGTTGCTGTTGTTGGCGACTGTATTGTCCCTGTTGGGGGGCGACAGTAGCTTGAACCAAGTACTGGAAGGTGTTGTGGGAGTCCTCACGGATTTGTTGCATCCTTGGTGGGGATTGTTGTTGTTGTTGTTGTTGGACTGGGGGAACAACAGCCTTCTTTCCGACAATAGCGATGGCAAGGGTAGATTGCTCATCTTGGTTGTTTTGTTGTTGGTGGTTTTGGTGTTGGTTGGTGGCGGTGTTGCTGTCATCATCTTGAGCGGCAGCGGCAGCAATGTAGATGGTGTTGGTTTGAGACTTGTCGAGGTTCAAGTTAAGCTCAGCGGTGAGGTATCCGGTCATCCTTCCGTATTTGCCGTTTTGTGGCTTGTCTTGCTCGCGGGTGTATTGGAGAGCGAGACCGACTTCTTGTCCGAGACGTTGTTGCTGTTGTTGTGGGTTGCGGGAAGTGCGGATTGGGGTGATCTGGACCTCAGGGCTTTCTGGGTTGAGAGCCTTGTGGAGGGTGCTTGGGATTTGGGCGGTGTAGGGCACACGCTTAACCTTAGCGATACGGATTTGTCCTTGGGGTTGTTGTCCTCCTTGGATGTAGGTGGGGGTGATGGCGAGTTCAAGAGCGCCACTGCTTCCGACCTTGGCCAAAGCGCGGAATGGGAGCTCAGCGGTGGCACGGGCGTCAACTCCAGCTTGGAACTTTTGTCCGAGGAAGGGAGCCTTGACAGCGATCCAGGCATGGTGACGAGCAACGACGACAGCGCGAACGCTGGCTTGAGCGGATTGGGAGTTGCTTCCGAGTTGCACGTTTCCGAGCTTGGAGTGGACGGAGAGGAGAACAACAGCGCGGAGCTTCTTGGTCAGGGGGAATCCGAGACCGGTGGGTTGTTCCTTGGTGGCTTCAGAAGGCATGATCATCTTCTGGGCGGTGAAGGTGTCTTGGGTGAAGGCTTGAGCGGCAGCTTGTTGCACGGATTCGAGAAGGTCGACGAAGGTCTCTTGGTCAACCTTGAACACTTCTTGGATGTTGTTGAGGACACGGAGGTTGAAGAAAGCTTGGATTTGAGTGATATCCCGGATGTTCTCGAGGGATGGAACATTCACGAGGGAGAGGGACCCTTCGAAGGGAATGATTGGGATTCCGCTCTTTCCGAGGGTGACTTGGTTCTTGTAGTAGAAGTGTTGGGGGATGACCAGGCTCCTGTTGGAGCGGAGGAGAGCGAAACGGTTGTAGACTTCGATGTCCAAATCCTTGATTTGACGAGCTTGGTAGAAGTTGGCAGAGCTGAAGAGTTCGCGCTTGACGGGGTTCAACTTGCTGAGCACCTTCTGGGCGTTCTTTTGCATGATGACGTGTTGGCGAGTCAAAGGCTTCTTCAAGTTAGCGAGATTGTAGATGGTGGAGTAAGCAAAGCGACGGACTTCCAAGTTGTCGTCGGTAGTGGTCAAGGAGGCGATGAGACCGAATTGTCTCTCGGTGGCGAATGGGCTCTTCACCAAGACGGTGATGGAAGCTTCCCGAACTCTGGTTGGGCGGGCGGGGTTCATGGCGACTTGGAAGAGGAATGGGAGGACTTGGTCTTGAACGAATTGTTCGGAGACTCCGTCGTTCCTGTCGTCAACCAACTTTTGGAGGGAGAAGATGGCTTGGATCTGGACTTGAGTGGGGTTGTTGCCTTCACGGACAAGCTTTTGGGCAACTGGGAGGACATCAGGATGACCAATGTTTCCGAGGGCGACGAGGTAAACGATCATGCGCTCGGTGACTTGCTTGCTGCTCTCGATCTCTTGCTGTTCTTGCTTCACTCCGCGGAGGTAAAGTGGGAGGAAGGTTTGACCGACAATGTCGGCGTTACAGAATTCTCCGTAGATTTCAACTGGGTATTTCACCTCTTGGATCTTGGGGTTCATGCAAGCTTGGTAGACCAAGTTGGACAGGGCGAGGATAGCAGTGTTGGCGGCGAGGTCGTCTCCTTGTTGCTTCAAGTTCTGGGCGCAGTCTTGGACAGACTTGAGGTTCTCCTTGGTTGGGTACTTGACGTACTTGGGGAGGGTGGAGAGCACCTGCAGTTGTTGGGCTTGGCTGAGTTGGCTCTTCTCGTGGTGTTTGCAGGCCATGGAGAGGAGTTGTTGGGTGGTGGGGTTGGTTCCAGCCATCATCAAAACTTGGATGTACAAGTTTTGGGCGATTTGACGGTTCTTGGGGTCCTGGATTTGGTCAATTTCTTGTTGAGTTTGTTGGACAGTCTCGCGCTTGCAGAGGCGTTGGAGCTTGACGGCAGCGGTGACTTGGTCCATGAGTTGACGGGTGTCGACGGGGGAGCCGGGGTTGGCGGTTCCACGGAGTTGCTTGGCAGCGGGACGGAGGAGCTCAACAGTCAATTGGGGGATCTCCTGTTGGGTGATGGGGGCCAGGAAGAGTTCGTGAAGACCAGGCTCGTTCAATTGGGGTTGAGCAAGCATAGCTTGGGCCCTTGCTGGAAATTAAATAGAAATTGTGAATTTTGATTTTTTTTAAAAGTCGTGATTGTTTTTTAATTAAATGTATGATTACTTACGCATATTTTGGTGGGATTGATGTTGGTTGGGGGTCTGGTCACGGTTGGGTTGTTGTTGTGGGGAAGTCTGTTGTTGACGAGCTTGACGGGTGCTGAGGGGTTGTCCAAGTTGGATCTGTCCCTTCATTTGAGCCCTTTGTTGTTCCATGCTGAATTGGTAGCTGGTTTGTTGAACGGTGTTGGGGTTTTGGAGGTGAGCGCTTTGGATTTGGGCTTGCTTCACATCGACCAAGGTGAGGATTTGTTGGGTGTTGGCTTGGATCTTGGCGTAGCCATCAACTCCAAATTGGACCTTCTCCTTAAGCTCAGTGCGGAGGATGACGACGTTGTCGGCATTGTCTCCACAGACGAGATGGCGGATTTGAACGGTACGCTGGAATTTTCAAGAAAATAATTATTAATATTTGTTGTAAATTAAATAAATAATTAATTATTATGCAACTATTTCGAATATTCTTACTTGGTGGAATGGGCTTTGGTTGTTGAGCCTGTGGGCGGGTTGGACGGTGGAGAGCTTGTTGATGGTGGCATTCTTGGCGAATTGCACGTTCTTCACGATCTCAACGAGTGGCTTGCCGTTACAGAATTGCTGTTGAGCTTGTTGGGCAGCGCTGTCGGACATGGAGAGAGCACGGAAAGAGTTGCGGCTGCTTCCTTCCTCAGAAGAAGATGAGGAGGAGGAGCTGGAGGAAGAAGAGGAGCTGCTGGAGCTAGAGCTGGAGGAGGAAGAAGAAGAGCTGGAAGATGAGGAGGATGAGCTGTCATCATTGTTGTTGTTCTTGTTGTTCCTGCTCTTTTGCTGGTTCTTCTGGTGTCCTTGTTGTTCCTCAGAGGAGCTGGAGCTGCTGCTGGAGGAAGATGAGGATGAAGAGCTGGAGGATGAGGAGGAAGAAGAAGATGAGCTGGAGGAGCTGTCGCTGTCACTGGAGGAACTGGAGGAGCTGCTGCTGTCACCATTCTGGTTCTTCTGAGAGTGGGAGTTTTGGTTGCCGCTGCGGCTGCTGCGGGCACTCTCTGGGTAGACTGAGTACTCCACTGGGGTCTCTCCGTAGATGGTCTCCTCGGTCACGGTGAACTTGGACTTTTGGTTCAAGTTTCCAGCCTTTTGGATCTTGAGACTGAAGCGTTGAGCCAAAGCACGTTGCACGTTGATAGCCCATTCAGGAGCGTTCTGCTCAGTGCGGATGCTCTGGAGGGTGCCGTGCTTGTACTTGGCTTCGAAGGGAGCCTCGAGCCATTGCTGTTGTTGCTGTTGGATTTGCACTTCCTGTTCCTCGGAGGAGGAGGAAGAGCTTCCAGAAGAGGACTGCTGGTTGCTCTCGCTGCTCTCGGAAGAGTCGGAGGCGTCATCGTTAGCTTGTTCGGTTACTTGAATGGCAGTTTGGACTTTGGGCTGGGGAAAGAGAGAAAATTATTACTTAAAAATCTGTTCATATTTTTTTCATAGAATAATTTTTTATTAGTATTGATGCAGCAGTACTTACCACAATGATAAGGGTCTCTTCATCCTTGGCAATAACTTTGATGGTCCGTCTCAATTTGAATCCTGCATCCTGATCCGCCAACTTGGGAATTCCAACAATTGACTCTGACTTGGACTGAAAGGTGTATTGCTTGCCAACACGGAAGTTGTGCTCTGCAGCCAATACACTCCCAGCTGCAAAAACACAAAGAAAACAAATTAATTTTAAAATAGATTCGATAAGCCATACTAAAAAATAATCACAAACTTTTCACAGTAAAAAATAAATTATCTTTTTGAGAAAAGTTTGCTTACCCATAAGGCAGAGAGCGATCGCAGCGATTGCTCTCATGGTGGTGGGAGCTTAAAAGCTAAGAAGAAAAAACGAAACGGGAACTTTTTTGTATCACTTTTTTGGAAACAGTTGGAAAACTTTTGTTGGAATTCAAAGAAAAAAAAATGGTCCGATTGGAAGATTCCAATTTGAAGAAAGAAGAAGAAAGACGATCTAGGAGGTGGAACTTCCCAAAATGAAGTGATGTTCGGCTTAACGGTGACCTGCCCTTTTATACTTGATTTTCTCCATATCCCGGAGCAGTAGTCCGTACTGGCATTATTATTGCATGTAAAAATTAACAAATTAACTGTGCTACTAGTTACCAATTTAAAAACATGGGTGGATTGATGGATAAGTGGAACATGAACGCGAGCGCATGAACAAAGAAGATACATTTAACATACATAGTTTGTGAGTGTCTTTACCTTAGCTACTGTTAATATGAAGGGGAAAAGTCAACTTGCATGACCCTTAATATCATAGCGAATATAATTAATTATAAGATGTCATTTAGTGCATCAAAATACTCATCGAAATAGTAATCTTGAAACAAAAACTGCACAGCTTGCACATCATTTTCCATAGCATTTTATCGATTGCCTGTTGAAACTGTGTGGAAAATCTGGAAAAGGCAGGAGCATTCTGTACTGCTGTTTAAAATGTAATGCGCTTGCTTATCAATGTCCACTTTTGAAAGGATGAATGAATGCAATGATACTTTGTTGCGAGAGTGGTTTAAGCAGAGCAAAAAATATCTGCATGTGCAGAAGTCCCTATAGGTCTTTTATCTCTGGTTGATAATGGGTGCAGAGGAGATCATCTTTGTGAATAATTTTTTGGACTTCCTTGCTCAACAGTAAGACGTTGGATTAAATATCTAATTAACTGCTAAGGCAAGTGAAGATAATTGGTATTAAATGAGTTAGCGTTTTTTTAGTAATGAAAGGAAAGCTAGTGGATTTTAAGGCATGTCATGTATGTATGTATGTATGATAAATTGGTGGAGAGCATACTTTCAAGTGTTGGTTTCGTTGTTACACGATTTTCGGTTAATCAATGTAGTAAACTTGCGAAACGTGGATTTGTAATGTGGACCCTTTTTTAAATCACTCATTTTAAAAGATTCATAAAAAAATCTGTTCAAAAATTCGCTATTGCGTATGAACGACTTGTTTTCTGTTAAAAATCATTTGCAATTCATGAAGACTTTTTTGCACTTTTTGAAAAGACGGACACATAATCGTGTTGCTTAACAAATATAAAGCGATACCAGACTAAAAATACTTTGTTGCATATTATTATCATTGCAACGATAAGTTTAAGCGTATTCAGTCTCTAGTTAAAGCATGCTCTCGGTAAACATGACTATTTGAATTGGTTATGATTACATGAATGTTTGACTGTGAGTCCGTCCATTATGTGGAAGCAACATCGCTTCTTTCGAGTAGAATTTTAGCAACGGAAAATCAGAAACTTTCCAATGGACAATGCGTAGCTAATTTAAATATTTTCAATTTCAAAATGGTTTCCATAATATTTGCAGCATTTTTACAAGTCCTTATTTTCAGCTATGACGCTTGTCTTTTTGATTGGTGAAGTTTTTCATGGTATCGTGAAATATAACGTGTGCAATGCAATCATAAAAAGTTTTCCTTCTGAGCATGTCAAAA
>JAQIXW010003499.1:0-13069 GCA_034700685.1 Willowsia buskii | reverse complement strand
TTTAATCATGTCGATGTATCCGGATATCGTACTATTTAAATAGAGATTCCCTTTGAACACATAGTGCACACCCTTAATTCAATAATTTAAGGTAAATTCATAGCTCTCTCATATTTAACAAAAAAGTCGTTTTCTTCATGAGTTGTTATGAAGTCTGTGGAAAGGAGAATAAAAAGCATGTGTTCAGTCAAACAATTTTTGTAAAAATATTCTAATCTAAACATAAGTTTTATATCTAATTAATAATTAATTAGATTGTTAGTTACACCTTCTAATACCTATAAAGTATTTATTACAATTTGCACAATCTCTCTGTGGTATATGAACTAAATATATACAAAAAGTAAACTATCAGTTTATGTACCTTTAAATGAATTCGTCCGCACAAATTAATGGAGGATTAGAACATTTTACCGTCCATAGTAGTACAAAACTACAATAATTGCTATCAAACTTACATTCTCAATATTATTCTCTTAAAACACGCAAACGAACCGATTTTTTTAAAATGTGACAGTAGAATCGGGCTTAGCTTTGTTTGTAAAGGTGTGAAGGTATGAGCTTTACTTTGTTTTGATTGATATCCTTTATTTAGAGTTAGACATTAGGTATGCATCAAATCATAAACGTGGTTGGTTTTACAAAATAGTTTTAAAATGTCCATACCTTAATTTAGGCTCGTTGTTTTTATTAGTATTTAAAAAAATGTATGTTATGCCTTTGCATTCTTAAAACGTTTGTTACGTTTGGCACGGTAAACCTATTTTACTTTACTCATTTAGAATAGGGTAGCAAGTCCTACAGATACAGCTTTGCGCCAAATGAAGCCCGGTGAATTGCAATCATTCAAAGTTGTAATCTGGTCGGCTACTAAGATGTGTAAATACTACGGATTATAGGATAAGTGTTTACATGTGTTTAAGTTCATTTAAGATTTATATTCGTACCGCTTACAATGTACACATATGTACTTTTTCCTTGCCAATGACTCATAATTATGTAAGCAACAACCATTATAGATTAGATATGTGTAATGTGAATGTGTAATATGGTGAAAGTCTTATAAGTTGTTCCTTGAAAGTCCTACGTTTCCCTATTTCTTCAATTTACTTTTAAATCATATTGAATAAGCTCAACTATTTTCTCTCAGGCTTTAAAACTAGATATGATATAGTTTACATTGAAGCAATACCGTTTTATATTTCTGTAAACATAAAATTCAACATTGAATGTTTGTAGTTTCTGTGTAAAATGGTAAAAATATTATTATGGAATGAAAATTATTTGATAATATTATTGTGAACATTTTATACATTTGATATACAATATATTTTGAATAAACATGTCGTTTTTACATTGTAAACACTGTAGCGAGAAAACAAAATTTCATCGTATTAGTATAAGTGAAGAGTGAAAGCTGTTTTTCTGAAATGTGCTACAGAACTGCGAATTATAAGCGTGAAAAATCATTAAACTCTGTAAAGTATCATCATCATCAAATGCATAACTTTCTCTAATTCATTATCTCATAGGCTTGGGTTATTCCCCTTATCAGCAACTTCCTGCTTTCACTAAACGATGCATTGCATTGTAGGTATATTAAAATTTACGACTTTCCATTGCACACTATTGAATAGGCCGTGGGATAGGATTCACCACAAAATAACAATGCATATTGTAATTCATCCAATTTTTCATTTTCCTCTCACCTGGAATCCACCTTGTAGTCCCTATCCTGACAAGTTCCTATCCAGTTTATCATTGTCATTGTGGAGAGCTTTGAAATAAAGTTGGAATGAATTGTGGTGTGAAAACTGACGACCAACTACTGTGACACTCCAAAAGCATATAACCTATACACAGATAATCTGGTAAAAGTGCTAAAGGATATGTTTATGTATGAAATGTGCATCAAGGATATAGCTTCTGTCTTGGTTTAAGAAATATATTTCCGTGTTTTGGAAGACCACAATATAGGAGTACATTTATTGCATGGAGGACAACCAAACTCCGTTTGATGATTTTCATGTTGCTCAGATTGTTTGCGCAATTTTTTATTTTGTGTCTAGAGGAAGTCATGCTCTTTCATTATCTTGATTTCGTGAAAGCAACTTTTATAAGTCCTACCTTTGTCATTTTTTACTTTCATGCTGATGAAGTTGATGTTACAAGGATCTACAAGTATATGTACATACAACAAGTTACTAGTAAACTAGTCATATATTTATACAACATGAACATAGAAAATGGTTGAAGACGACATACATTACTCGCATTTTATCCTGTGGAATGGCTCACTTCCGTTTAGAAGACCAAGCGATCTACATGACAACTTCTGCTGATTTCCCGAATACTTTCATCATATTCTTACGTATCATAATACCCCAACTGCTGCTACAGTCGTTGGAGCCCTCATTCATCTATATGGGCTAATTCTGGAATACTTACGGTTGGTAAATTAGCAAAAGCGTCACAAAATGGCAGATCTAGAGTGGGATGGAGAAGGAGCTGGCCCCGACGGAGGAGATGACGACGACATTGAATATTTTGAGGACGGCACGTCAGCAAGAGGAGGCGGTCTGCTTTTGGATGAGCCTGATGATGCGGAAGACGGTGCTGAGGAGGAAGGAGGAGAAGAAGAAGAAGATGCGGATGAAACTGATTTGGACGCTGTCAACTTATCTGAGCTTGAACTCAGTGAAAGTAACGACGACCAAGCGACGGCCACTACAAAAATCTCTAGAAAGATTTTATCCTCAGACGCTGAGTCCTCCCCTGAATCAGAAAACGACGAAGGTGATCAAGTGGAAAACCCAGAGATTCCAGCGGAATATTGGCAAGTCCAAAGGCTGATAAAGTATGTGAAAGCAGGAAATCCGACGGCAACCATTATTGCAATGTCTTCTCTAAGAGATTTTAACCTGAGGGATTACTATGTTCAAATGGCTATCAAAGAGGCAGGTGGATTGGAAGTGCTGCTTAATATTCTGGAAACGGATGAAAACCGCTGTAAAATCGCAGCATTGTTGGTGCTTAGAGAAATCTCGTCAAACCCGGAAATTAGTAGGAACATCTATAACATGAGGGTATGTAAAGCAAACAGTGTAGAGTAACATGGATGTATTTATTTTAAAATGAAACACGTTATTATTACTTTTCTGTAGGGATTGGACACATTAATTCACACGTTGCGGGATCCAGCAAAAGAGCTTAAGCTGCTGTCTGCTGAAACAATAGCAAATATCTCAAAAATCCGTAAGGCTCGACGAGCAATGAGAAAAGGAGACGGAATTAGTCGACTGGTAAGAGCAAAGTGACATCAGCATTTTATGCAAAATCTATACTGAAATTAAGTTCTTTTACTGTGTAGGTGGACATGTTGGATTTCGAGCAACCTGGAATGTTTTCAGGTGGAATGGATGGAGAGGAAACCGATTTTGAGGTTCCACGTTGTGGTGCTCTAGCTCTTTGGTCTCTTGCTCGATCCACTAAAAACAAAGATGCAATTCGACGTGCAGGTGCTATTCCATTGATTGCGAAACTTTTGCAAACCCGTCAAGTTAGCGTTGTCATACCCGTGGTTGGGATTCTCCATGAATGTGCTTCTGAAGCTAGCTTTCGCTTGGCTATTCGCACGGAAGGGCTATTGGACTACTTTGTAGAGGGACTCAAATCATCTAACCATGATCTAGTTCAGTTTTGCGCGTCTGCAATTTACATGTGTGCAGAGGATCCCGAAAGTAGGCAAATTGTTTACGAGAAAGGAGCCATCGATCCTCTCATCAGCATAATATTGGATGACCATTTGAGAAGGAACAAACCGTTACTTGCTGCAGCCACTGGGGCAATATGGAAATGTGCGTCAGCCATAGCAAAAGCTGGCAAATATTTGGAGCAAGGTTTGGTGGAAATGTTAGTACAACTATTAGATGACGAGCCCGAAAATGTACTTACCAACGTGGCTGGAGCAATTGAACAAATTGTAAAAGCAGATCCAAAGAATGCACGCCTAATTAAAAGAGCTGGAGCCATCCCACCGTTGATTGGATTGCTGACAATCAATAATCCAACTTTGTTGGTGAATGCAACCAAGGCAGTTGGAGAGCTGGCAGTAGATGATGAAGCCAGAAGGGAAATGGATCAGCAAGATGGCTTTAGACTGGTTTGGTCTCTTCTCAAGCATCCAAATTCAAGCGTTCAAGCCAGTGCAGCTTGGGCAATTTGTCCTGTATATAGTAGTCAAGCTTAAGTTTATTGTGTATCTACCACCTTTACACACCATGTCTGACATGAGCAAACTTAACGTTTGATTTCTGATCTCCATTTAGTATGTGGAAAGCTCAAAAGATAGTGGAGATGTTGTTCGGAATTTCGTTGGAGGTCTGGAGGCGCTGGTGAATCTGCTCAAGTCGAATGAAATGATGGTACAAGCAGCTGTAAGCCAAGCTGTTAGTGTAATTGCTAGGAATGATGAGAATTTGGGAATCATGAGTGATCATGGGGTGGTCCAGAATTTGGCAAAATTGGCTCCAACGGTAAACTATTATAGCTTTGATTGGTATTTTAATGACATCTCTGAAAATGAAATACACCGGAATTGACATCAAATGTTTTTTTCGTCTGATATTACAGACTGATGATCAACTAAGAAGATGTCTTGCTTCTGCAATCGCTGAGTGCTGCAAATACAAAAACAACTCTACTGATTTTGGTCGGAGAAAGGCGGTCAGTCCTTTATGTTGTTACTTGGCATCTGAAGATCCTTTGGTTCACCGAGCAGCAGCAAAGGCCCTTGCAGCATTGTCGTCGGATCCGAGAAATTGCATAACAATGCACCAATGCGGTGTGGTACCTTATCTGATAAACATGATTGGATCATTAGACAATGAGCTACAGCGTGCCGCGGCTGGCGTGATGTACAACATTAGAAAGCTGGCTCTCGCAACGGAGAAAGTCCGTCTTCGGTAGAAAGTGTTTTAAATGTTACAATACCCACACCCGTTATTCTGTGAAAATATCAATGATGAGTGGTACTTAGCGGTGTGACGATGAATTGTTTTCGCAAGAGGAAAAGAAAAGAATAAAAATTCAAGTTGACAAGCTCAGAAAGCAAAAATGTGCAATCATTCATTTCACTAATTATAATGCGAGATCAAGCAAAATATAAAAGCCAAATGCAAACTAGAAAAAAACTGTTTAAAACAATGCATATGTGATATGTGTGTAGATAATGGTAAAGTCAAACATTGAGACTCGATACTTGTACATTCTTAAAATACAAGAATCTAATAGAAAATTCTTTTATTATTTGTATTGATATCATGAAAATCCTGTAGGTAAATATTTATATTTTTTAAGCATTTCTAAAATTATTCTCTTTTATGAAAAGCAAATCTTACACAGCGCAAAACAAATCGTGCTTTAGGCCCTGAGCCATTGCTGCTGTTATTGTCTTTTGTTCCTTTTTACAACAAAGCCACGCGTTTTTACGAAAGTTTTTTTAAAATATCAACTACACTTTTACATCAAAATTCATGAAAAGATCTAACATCGTATTTTTTTATTATGAAACCCGAGTTCAGCACTATTTATGGCAGAACATAGGAAATCCATCCATCCACTTTTTGCTTACAACATGCATATTGCATACAATGATAAAAACCCTTCTACTTTCAGACAAGTCCGCACTACAACATGCTACAAGCTTTTACACCGGAGACTTGACTGTTGTCTTCCTTCTATTCAGGTTGTTGATTTGATACTCTGACTTTGTCACCACACAGAAAAGCTTTTAATGTTATGTCAGAAGCAGCAGCAAAAGTTCTTGTACACAATGTGAAGTCCACATATAACGCAACAACAACGAAGAACGACAACCCAATAAAATATTCCTCATTTATCCAACAAAGTATAAAGCCTTGTGCCCCTAATCTTTTGCCATATTCACCATCTGCAAAGAAAGGTTTCATCCATCTTCAATGTGTACTCAGGTACTTATTACAGCATACTATGTAAATCTTTGGACGAAGGTAAGAAGTTTTTGCTCAGGTTTTCATACGGCATTATTACATTTTTACCTATGCATTGATGCTGCAAAACTTTATAAAATGCCTATTTTGGTGCGTAGGCATTATTCTGCTCTGCCGTATCAGCCTCGTTCATCGAATCGCCTAGAGAATAGAGAAGAACAGCGTACTGCATAAAGATTTGTCATCATCATGAGTACTACTACACGGACAGTGCAAAAACACAATAGCGTTTTACATCGTACTTAAATTTTCTCTCATAAAAAAGTGTTTTACTACTTTTGCAGCCACTACTACACATGAACTATCAAAGGAATCACTACTGCATATATACCTACGTACACGTACATTAAATATATTCGGAGTAGAATGAACATTTTATCGTGTGGAGTACACTGCCAAAGAACAGCAATATGTCGGAGTGGGCTTCGTAATAACATTATCATCAGGCATCATACAAAAAAATCTTTTTTGTCAGAGGAGCCTTAGGGGCTTTAACAGCCATAATACATTCAACATTCTCTACTCTAGCTCTCTTTTCGATCTGTCCGACTATGTTGTGTAATATGATGGCTTTTCATGCATAGCTTAGCTTATTACTACTATGGCAGAAAATGTATGCAGTAGTATATACGCATCCACATTTACACAATTCTTCATAAAGAACCACATGTACACGCGAACACATGCATAAACTCTTCGTCTATTACCGTACATCCAAAAAGTTAGCTCACAAGCAAACAACAAAAAACCAGCAATGTTTTTCCTGTAAATCTATACAGTAATCTGTATGCACTGCCATAATATAAAAATCAAGAAGGCACTATTCTCAATAGACATTTATCATGTATTAGTATCTTTTTGTGTAAGAAAGAAAGGCCAAAGACTCTGTGTTGAATGATGTCCCATCGTATCATCTACGAGAAAAGTAATTTAACTGTTGTATATCAGGTATTAAGTGTGTGTACATATATATACTTGGGACTGCGACCATTGCCGTCTCTCATCAAGTGGCTGATCCCTTAAATGTAGTGTCGCTTGTATTGTTTGCATGCAGTAGTAGTTTTAGTGTTGTTGCTCCTCGTCGTCGAGTGAGTACGTACGAGAGCACTGTTGACTGTGTGCTGCACTTGTAGTTCTCAGCTCTTTTTATATGGAAATTATAATATGAAAAAAGTAATACCTAAAACGGCTAGCTGACATTACAAATAGCACTGAAAATAGTACTGCTAAAAACCCAAATACCTACAATATTTACAGGGACTCAACACCAAATCAATATCAGCAGCAAAAGAAATTTGTAGAGTAAATTGCGACACTTTAATTACAAATCATCAGTATTCCTTCAGCAGTCATACGTTTTGCTTACAATCATAGTTGATTTGACAGTTGTAAAGTGACATAATAATATGGAATTGACAAAGCTTTAAAGAATGTTTAGCAATTTTATGTGGTTGAACTATGGACAATGATAATTGTGATTGTGGTGCAATGCGAAACTATTAGTTGTTCAAAGTACTTTGGATTTGATTGGATATTGGATGTCACATAAGGTACGCTTTAATTTGGCTTCCAAATTATGATTGAAATTTTCCCATGTCTGTTGTGTTAACAGGGAAAATTAGACAATCTGTGATTTAAGGCAAAATTGTGATAGATTTCAATGTTTAACTATTGGGATTCATACATATTTATTGCAAAATATAGAGTTTAATCGTTGTCGAAGGCAAAAATCACAAAAACTTGCTACACATGAAATACAATACAAAGAAGAAATTGCTACAATTAGCACAGCAGCAAAATTATTTTAGCATGTAGGTGCTTCTTCTTGATCATCACCAGAGTAGTGGCCTCGGCCCTGAAGTTCTTTTGAAGGAAATTTATCGCAAATTAGTACCATTTTTATGGAGTTTGGGATTGTTAGCTCATAGTTCAACATCTTTCAGTCCATATTAGTCGTGCAGTTTTAAGCTTGGAAGTGATGAATGGACAGGCTACTAAACCAGACGATATTTCAGCCATTAAAAATGGAAGAAGAAAAAAACACAAATATAATTATTGATACAAAACGTACAAGACCTTCATTTTGATGATAAAGTGAGGTAGTTTATGGTGTTTTAGAGGATGTATGATACATGTACCACTTGAAAGAAAACAATTGTCTTTGTTTTAATAGACATTATTGGCAATAGACTTGACATGCACGTTCAAAAAAGTGCGAGACGAGCAATTAAAAATTCCAAAATAGGTGCAAGCTTATGATTACATATGTATATTGCTAGCATGTAATGAGGATGAACATAATAAACATCCATCAGTCCAAAACAAGCTGTGTTGATATGTATGGATAGTATACTCAATATAACGATATTTAGACAGCTAATTATACATTTAAAGTTCACAGTTGAGAGCAGATTACACATAAATTAGATGGCAAATCCAATAAACGTTTAATAAGACCAATCAACAATGAAGCTACCAAAGGTAGATCAAGCTTATTCCCCAAATTGAGTTGGACGGTATGATGAGTGGTTTGCTTAACTTGTTTTGATTTATTTTGACCAAAATGGCAAACAGGAATACAATTTTTATACTCATCTTTAAAAAATATATATATTGACATTTCACAACTTCTCATCTCAGCTATCCAACTAGAGCATAACATTACATATTAGTAGGTACAAAGTTTAGTAAAAAGCTTTTTGGTCTAATCATTTATAACATAACGTATTGTTTCTTTTTTAAGTGTATGTTAGTCATCATCACAATAATCATAAGAATGTGATACATAGTTGTGGAAATATATTCAGCCACGGTTTTCAAATTGATTCCCGTTTGGTTGTTATTATATCGTATTATGGTTTATCATACAGCAAACGCTTTGCTTGCTTGATACGCAACTGTGTTGTCACTTCCGCCCCTTTAAATATTAAAAGCTTTTCCAAGCGTCAGTAGATAGAATGGTCGACTTCAGTAAAATAAAGGAACCGAATTTAAATAGCTCTTGCACACATTGCAATTTCCCACGGGAGAGTATTAATTTTGGTCAACCAAGCATGACCAATTTTATTTCAGTAATCCGGGATGTTGCCTGATCCTCTTTCTTTTGTTATTTTGAGACTAATGCGTTGTTATTGTAATGGTGAATGGAATAGCTACTGCTACTATACTATGCTCTATGTCTCGTGCATTAATATTACATTCATTCAGGATAATAATTACAGAGTAGAATGAGCGATGAGCGTAGCTAGTTTTGCCTTCATTATGTATTTCACCGTTTCCTCTACTTGCTCCCATCCAAAAATCCTTAGTTGCATATGAATTAATTGTAGAAAATAGGCACGAATTACAATGTACTTTATTTTGGCAACAATTGACGCATCCTCTTTTCTCACAGCAAGCAAAACAAAACCAGGCCTTTTAAATGTTTAGTCATCTACAAGCAGCAAACAGACATTTGAGGATGGATGGGAAAATGAACGGAAGTGGAATTTGCATTGATAATAATAACCCATGACGAAGCCTTTTTTAGGGTTCCATTCACAAGTTCACTTTAGATAAGGTGTACCACTTGAGACTTCTTTCTCGCTACTCCAAGAAATCCGAGTACACCGGAAACGCCAATTGTACATGAATGGTACACATATATGCATGCACATATTTTTGTCCTTATCCCCATCATCATGACATGGTTTATGAGTTTTAAGCCAGCCGTCCTGCAAGTAGCTAAACCACATTTTCGAGCCTAGAAGGAAAAGGGATTTTATTGAGGAAATGAAAGACATATCCATACCTATGCTCGTATTGTTTACTACAGGTGTAGTGGAATTACCAAAGCATATATTACCTGCTCGATAATAATATCGTGACTTCACGGTTTCTTTCATTTACACGGGAATCACCTGTCATGAGAAGTCTTATCGTTTTAGAAATCACCGCAAAAAGTGTTGTCTTACCTCTTTGTATACAACATGTTGATGATGCCACGTATCCTATCATTATTGTCCATGTTTAGAGCAAAACAGAAAATAATTTATTCAATGAGAGCGTGGGCGTCTACTTGATGCTTGATATCAAGTAGACATGTGTGTAATGGTGAGAACGAAATACGACCACCTAACAATGTTTCATTGTCAACAATATCAATAGCATAAGTAGCTTCAGAGGGAGACACATTCATATTTAGGAAATTATAGTGTTACTGTAGTTGTTTGTAAGTTGTATTGCTTTTCTATTTCTTTCTGTCTATGTAAGGACGCCAGGCACCTTGATATTTCCTGAAAACTCGCTCGTGTCCGTTAAAAACTCTTAGAGACCGAAATCTTTACATTCAAAATATCTGTATCTCTCATAGCCATACATAGGTGGTTTTCTGATTTTTATTAATATTTACTCACCTGCTACAACAGTTTCAAAGATTGAAACTGATGCTATCAACCAATCGTACAAAGTTGTATTTGTAATTGGCATATGACTATTATTCATGAGTTTAATGACACAACCAACGGCACTTCCAACATTCTTTTCTTGGATTTTTCATGAAAAATTATAGCACATGCTCATGTAATGTATTTTGAACGTTGGTGTTCGATATTAATGGGAATTTTGGACAGAGGCAGACAGAATACTCCGTTTTTTCTGGCTTTGGTCATAACTTTGAACTTTCAAGTTCGTATTACGATTGTGGTGGTGGGTTGATAGCGTTAAGTGGTTCTGCCAACAATACGAAAACTTTTCAAGATGCAAGCTGTCTAAAGCTTACAAACGGCCAGATCAGAACTCACAGCTCACCTGTCGGCTTACCCATGATGTCTTTACATTCTAAAAGCAACACAGTCAGTCTGTAGAGACGTTTACTCAGATTCTCACTATTCTCTTGTAACCAAAGTTTGCCACAATAAATGTAGTAGTACAAACAACATATTTCAAAAACTCCTTCAGGCAAGGAAGTACACTGAGTGAGAAAAAAAAGAGTTTCAGACAGACAACAATAGCACCGTACTCCTATCCAACTAGCCACACCACCCCAGCTACAGATAGAAATATAGGGACTCCCAGGCCTCGGCATTATACACATCTGTTGTAGTTACTTACTATTGCTTACTTACTTTTTTTATAAGTCTTCTATTATGTATTATCATGCATGCAAGTAAACCATCGTATCATGTATGCACGTGAAGGACAAATTCAAAGGTATTAAGGTATTTGTAACAATTTTAAATAGAAATGAACTCAGATTCAGAGACTGCGAGTCCTTACTTTTCATAATAAGTCAAAAACTGTAGTTCTTTTCTTTTGTGGCTTGCATCTGCATGGTACAGGTTTTCATATCAATCGGCAATAGTGCAATGTTATTAGAATTTATCACGGTGATTAATTTCGAATAATGATAAACTTTAAGTATTTTTAATTATGACAACGTCGACTTGACTTACACCGCATGTTAGGACCGCGCCGCATATCAATGTCCAATGCATATTAATACAGATACCTTACCGTAAAATGATGAATTTTTCTGCTTCTTTGCATTTTATATGTACTTATTCATAAACCACCGAGTTGGAACTACAATGTCTCCTTTCGTATATGGAGTTTGTTATGTAAGCTTGTTTTGTTATATGGCACATTAAATGCTCCTGCTTCTTCCACTGCATTTTTTCGTGAGAAAAATCATAGCCCAGAGTGAAAAGCAGGCAGGCGGAGATGAATCCCAAAATAGAGAAACTCATCTCGTCGGTTCATCGCCATCCTGTCTTGTCCTGTCAAAGAAAATCGAGTGAAGATGGTTTATTATCAGAACGGCAAGCTTTCTTGCACAAAATTGGTGTACTTACATAAATAAAAGATAACAAATATATAACTTGCCTATCTCATATAGATAAATTTTAGACCAGTTCAGTTCTTTTTTCTTTACTTAATATGATATTCCATTATCATTATTACTCAGAGCCAAGAACTACAACAAATCCGCTAAGGTCATAGTCATGTTTGTGGTGGTAATAGCATGTAGACAATCAGAGAAAAAAATACTCCTAGTTAGACATCGGCATCAACAAGATCATCAAGAGTAGACTAGTAGACATAGAATTGAAGTCGAAGAAGAGCTACACGACAACGGCCACGACGATGCCACCGCATACCACATGACAGTACACACTATTCATTTGATTGAATTTATCAGAGCAGTTGGGCGATGGAATAATAGGATCCACAAAAGAGAACAAAAGCAACGACAGATTGAATACACTTTTGTGTACTGTGCACTTTCATTTCAATTGTGGAAGAATCAAGTATGTATATTTTTTATCATGTACTTAATCAAGTAGTACCACACCAACCAGCACACCGCACCGGTTACTGATATGATAATCATTATGTAGTGATGCTGCTCTGGTCGTTGCTTCTTCTGGTTTGATATACTTTTACCAGACCAATCCCTCTGTCTTAAGTCTGTGTACATAAAACATACACTAACAACACCACATAAGAAAATTTTGGATCAAAGATTACGGTGTCATATGTCTTTTTCTCCTCTACGTCGCAACGTGATGTTTAAGTACTTAATAATCATTAATATGTCGTGTAGCATTGAATCAGACGTTTTCTACAAGCTTCCCATTATGATTCGCTAATACGCTAATATCTAAGTTTTGATTGTAATGATAATCATCTTAAGAAATAAAGCCGGCTATGACTAGTATCACCATCACCTACAGCTTTCTTTTTTAATAAGTAAATACACTTCGATTCACACAATGTGTCCCTCAGTTTTATATTATAGTTTGTAAGAGGAAATCATGATTTTATGATTTACATTTACCAGCTATTTTGCGCACAGGTACTAAAACACAAAACATTTGCGTATTTTTCATGGAGAGTCTAATTGAGGGCTATCTTTGGGATTTACCGGTATAGCTACATATGTGGTAGATGATGTGCAATATCTGGCGATATTCCTATGAATATTTAATATTATTATTTAACAAAGTTTGGAAATTTGTTAAAACGCAAAATCGAGACGTTCGATATAAAAGGATGATGCA